>BPTQ01000001.1:12272080-12448725 GCA_019973895.1 Chrysanthemum seticuspe
ACCAGTAACACCTTTTGTCCAACACTGAAAAACGCTTATTAGTTGCTTATTCGTATGTAGTTATTTACTCTAAAACTGACATTTATAAGCTTTAAAACACATAAGTAAATAACTTTTCTTCGATTCACAGCATCAAAAATCAACTAAACTTCACATAACTAACTGAAGGAGTTTAAAATCGCCTGAATTGATCTGTGATTAAATCGTATTCAGTTTAATGGTCTGATTGATGGTCCGACCAATTATAGCGTAACGTAACAGCGGTGTCGGAGTCGCGCGGCCGTCGTACGACGGAGGCGGTGAGTTTTGTAAAGTAGTGTGACCATCAGTTATGGTGATTGTGTGAGTTCTGCTATGAGATTGGGGATTTATAAAAGTTGTGGTGATTAGAAAAATTTTAGTGATTGTGTTTGGGTTTTGAATTTTGATCGAATTGAGCAGTGTGTGGTTTTACTAGGCTCGTATAATGTATTCTCTTTGTAAAAATAAGTTCACACTTTTTAGAGTGTAAAATTCACAAAGTAATTTATTTTTAAATTTAAATAATAAACAAATTGGGTTTTTAAAAAGTTCAAGCTTTATTGTGTTGCAATTATTTATTATTTTAAAATAAACATTCACACTTGTGTGTTGTCAAATATTTATTATTGAAAAACAAATTTCACCACAATTGTTGTAGTTACACTCTATTTTTGTACACACTTTTATATGCGGATATTATAGAGAATTTTAAAAGGCTATGTTTGTAAGTGTAAACAAATTTTTACACTCTAACTTGTGTGGATAAAGGAGAAAAAAAAGTCCACATTAATCTAACTGTGGAGATATTTGTGTGTACAAACACAACTTTTTTTGTAGTGAGGATTCCTATAAATATTGCATATGAACAATCTCAAACACAACAAAAAATATGCATAAATGAGATATGTGGTATGAACTATCAACTATGAAGGGGGATAATGTGTGTTTTAGAAAAAATAAACGCCCAAGCGAGTATAGTTTCATCATAAAAGATAATGGTAGGCTGTCTTTTCAGCTTTCAAGTAAAAAGAGTAATAGTCCATGATTATTGGTTGCTTATATCAAATTTTTTGAGACTGCAACATGAAAAAAAATGGCACTTTACAAATAAATGTAGATACATACTTCAAAGTTCAAGAAGATAAAACTTGCGAAAAAATTCATATTGAAAATACGAAGCATTTTACATATAAATGCAGATAAATAATCCAAAGTTCGAGAAGATAAGAAAAAATACTTGGAGAAAATTGGTATTGAAAATATGAATATGATTTTATGAAGAAATGTTACATTTACGTAAATTTTGCAAAAACGTTTTCACAAAATGATGTGACATGATAAATTTAACTCTAAACATTATCTCTCTTGTTTTAATTGCCCAATTTATGTAATAGTTACAATGACGCATCATTTAGTGAAAATGTTTTTTATTAAATTTATCTGGATTGAGAATTCCTCGAATCTAGAAAGTAATTGCAATAGGAGACAAAGTACATACACAAGGTGTGTTGGTGTAACACCCCCAAATCTCGGTACAGCGGAAGACTTAATCAAGTTTTCGGGGCGTTACTATTGGATTGGTATCGCACACAAGTATAACAAAAGATAGTCATTTAATCATTCAAAACCAATCCCAAATTTAAGTATTCAAAACATTTAGTTCAAAAGTGTAAATATTAGGCCCAAAACATAATTTAATAAGATAGGTCCCCAAAGTTTATCAGAGTATGAATTGATCCTTGAACCCGCCTTCTTGCCAAGCTTCCACTGATCACGTATACCAAACATCTCTCAAATACCTGAGAAATCATGCTAAAAGGTCAGCTTACGCTGGTGAGTTCATAGTTTAAGTTCAACAAAATCATAGTGGACCAGTAGGAGTTGATTTGCTATGCAAGACCTAAGATAGAATAATACCGTTTGCACACACCAATCCTACCCGGATCACCAACCATATACTCACATCCCGTATCCAGGGATTACTCGGGCCCCTCGACTCTAGTCCAGCACTGTCGTGGCAACCTCTAGAACAGTTGCCAACCCCGGACTAGGTCGAGGTAGAAGTCTATTCTTAGCTAGGCAACGGTTAAACCTAGACTAAGGCAACAGCTACCGTACATCTATCTAAACAGTCAAGCATACAAGCAAATCCAAATAGTTTTAACAGTCCAAAAACAGTAGCATGATTCTCACCCCAATATAGTTAAAACGTAGATAAAAGTGGGGCTATGAAACTCACCTTAGCAACAGCAATGCACTATTCACTATTGACACGACTGGCATCTAAAGTTAATCTCCATGGCATCCAAAAGAATGTACGACGAGTACAATAGAATAGTTGTGACGCAACCTAATGCGTATATGATATTCTTAGAATACAGCTCATACGATAAAGAAATCAATAGAAAGTAATGTGTTGTAGTTTTCGTGGACCGTTCATGTCGTTACTTTCAAAAGTACATTATCGTTCCCAAAAGTTCATAATTAATATCTCAAAAGTTTAGTTTTAACGTTTCGTGTGGTGGTAAGAAACATAGGCGCGACACACAACTCACGCGAATGAAAAGAAGATATCGACATAACCGAGACATGCAGACTGTGACTCACGCCAAAAAGGAAAAGACATTGACAAAGTCAAGAAATACCGACGATACTCAAGTTAGTCAAAGACTAGGAAGCGACGACAACTATTTGCAACATAAATAGGTTAATTGATGGGTTTCGGCAATTTACCCAATAATCCCCAAACATACATGTTTAATAACAAAAGACAAGTTTCCATTTATCGCTCAATTAATAAATGTTCCTCAATCGCTATTCATAATTATACAAGTTTACAAGAAAGTACTTCATATAAGGTATATTAAGTAATGTACTATAAGTGACACGTTCGTTTATTCCAACGTTTCTAAATCAATACGACTTCAATAAGTTATATTATCAAAATGATATTTCCAAACAAGTTTATAAAAGCCAACATGAGTTGTAAAACAAGAGTTACCATCGTATTCAATAAGGGTTTATAATAGATCAAACCATCTCCGATAATAATATATATAGTTATATAATTCAATAGCAGCTTAGATGTGAAAACGAAATATTTAGTTTTATTGCAAAAACAATAATACTAGCTCATTTAAACCAAAACGTTCAATAAAGTACGACATACTAATCAATATATATGTTATTAACAAGTTTATAAAAGATATTTTGTATTCATAAACACAAGTTATTATCGTAGTACATGAGGGTTTTTAACTATATAGAACCGTATTCATTGATAATACATATACATCTAATTATCTCGTTATTAGTCAATATGTGATAATAAAATATCTAGACCCATTTAAGTCAAAACGTTTGTCAAAATATAATTCAATACTAATATAACTCGCATAATAAACGTTATTTCAAAATTTATAAACCGCATTAAATCTTACCACGTATATGTAATATCCGTTACCAATTATATAAAACGAGTAGTTATCTCTTAACGTTTATCACCTCATTTTGTAGTTATTTATTCGATACTTACTATCATTACATTCTTAACTTAATGTTAATAAACGCTTATCATGTGCAACTTCCATTATCATGTTTTGCATTTACCCAAACAACTCAAGATATTACTTGCTTTGTATTTATTTAATAACCGTTAACTCTAATATGTCCAATATCATGTATAATTCCGTATTCAAATCCAAATAGCAATCCCCATATTATCCGAACATACTATTTCGTGATTAAACAAATGAAACCATGTTGATTCATTAACCAAGTTTACTAGTCTTAATATTTCACGTTACAATAATATTTACTACTAATCGACCACGTTTACCAAGTCTCACTTGAATTGAACCCGTAACCTATATATCCCATGCCATATTTCCAAATTATAACCAAGGCAAAACAACCATCAAGTTATTATCCGGGTCAAACGTGACCCGAGCGCAACGTAACACATATATGTTCAAACCCTAACGTGACCAAGAGACAAAAGAATTAAACAGTTACTCGAACCCAAATCCAACTCGTGACCAAACTGCCATGACCCGAGACTGACCCACTAGGCAGACCCAAAAACTAATAACATCCAATCTCCAACGAGTTGACCCGACCCACTGAGTCAACTCGACTCAGTGAGTCTCTCGTACCCAACAGCCATCACATACCCGAATGCAAAACCACACGATTTCAAGACCAACAATGAATCGACCCACTGTTTTTAAGACTCACATCCACACGAATTGTTATACTCAGAATAATTTCTAAAACTGATTTGATACACATAAATAAATTATCAACCAAAAACCTTTTCGAAAAACCAACCAAAAACCAATTCGAGACCAAAACAAATAAATTAAACCCGTTTTTAAACCTTTTCGAACCACAAAGTTATCAACCAAAAACCCAAATGTCCGAATCTATAAATCAAGATTTAGGGCGTGTCGATAAGTTTGGACGTGATTATTATGCACAAACGTGGTCACAAGACACCTATCTATCGTTTGGGATAGGTGGTGTAATTATTGGTGGTCGCCGGAAAGTTGGCCAAAAAAGATGACGGCGCCGGAACCCTAAAATGGGTGGCCGAATTTTATCTTAGAGAGAGAGAGGTTGTGTGTGTGTGATTTTTAGAGAGAGAAATAAGTGGTGAAAATGGTAGATTGGTGAGGAGGAGGGGTATAAATACTCTAAGGAGGGATTAAACATGTTCTATTGAAACTTCAAGGGTGGCTACGTAAATTATCCCAAGGACCCTAAGTGAAACTTTATAAAACTTGCTATATATTCGGTTTGGGGCTCGTTTTGACTAGTAATTGAAGGATTCGTGACTCGGGAGTTACGCCATTGTTTTTAAAATATTAATTCCAATAAAAACGATATAAAATACGACTCGTGTCTCAAATTAAATCAAACGATCGCTCAAATCGACGTTTCTTCAATTACGACGCATCGAGGAATTTACGAGTTGTCACAGTTTGGTACTTTGGTATAGGGTAATTATTATTGGAATGATAAGAACATTTAGTACATTGACACGGGAATCAAATAGCAATTGAAAATCTCAATATATTGGTTTTACGAAACCAAGCTAAGGAGGTGACTTTGGATCCATTCCTAGTCTTTTTTTTTACTCATCTCCATTTTCATTTCCCTAAAACACACGACGTACTACATTAAGCATGCCTTTTAGACACAACCCAAAGTCCTAGCTAAACGCCAATACAGT
Organism: Chrysanthemum seticuspe; assembly: GCA_019973895.1. Classification (NCBI taxonomy): domain Eukaryota; kingdom Viridiplantae; phylum Streptophyta; class Magnoliopsida; order Asterales; family Asteraceae; genus Chrysanthemum; species Chrysanthemum seticuspe. The sequence goes on from BPTQ01000001.1 coordinate 12,277,335, forward strand.
GTATAGTATAGAGTCAAGTATGATTAGCATCCATCATAAATAACTTGACTTGTGTCAACATCACATACGAAATGCAATGATTCATTCATATCGAATAGTATGACACTAGTGCAAGTGTTGATCATTTGAGACCATTCAAGTAACCCCGACCTATCATGGTGTCTTTCTATTCAATCTATTGTATTGACAACCCATATACAAGGTGACATCCAAAGGCTATATTCTATTTTGAAATTTGAAGCAAATGTTATCACGTCCGAGACTATTTATGTGAAACCTATAGAACCGAACATAATTATAATATCACAATATGGAATGTAGTTTGTTATCATATGCAATCAAGCATCATTAACATGACTTGCGTGGAAATCATGTGTGATTACGGTTCTCGTTATTACAATATAGAGTGTTGTTTATTGTTGTATAAAATCAAGCATCGTTACCACTAAATCATTATCACTACTTGTGTGAACATCTTGTGTGATCACAATTCTCGTTATTATTGAAGATCACACATTCATTATCGCTTAAAGTATATTGTAAAGGAATCATTACAATTTATTGATTGCATGCATCGAGCAAGCATTCAAAGTATATCATTGATACAAATTAAACACGAAGTATAATTTGAAAACATCATTTTGGTAAACAAGTGTTATCACATCCGATATTATTCAAGTTAAACATAGTAAGCAACTGTCTATTATATCTCGATTTTCATTAACCCGACTTACGTGATCTTAAGTTATAATCCCGGTTATCAGCTACTACTCAATTACCGTTAGATATTATGAAAGATCACATTTATAATCTCGTATATAATCCCGATTATCGTTAATACGACTTACATGACTCAAATTATTTTATAACAAACATGAAAAATACAACCAGTTATTAACTTTTTAACGATCTAATCTGAGGAAAATATCAATAAATTTTCAAAAATAAATTAATTTAGTTTTGCGTACCAAAAATGTGTTTTTATTTAAAAAGTATATACACCAACTAATTATATTTATTCTAAATATTAATTGGAATGTAAACCTTTAGTCATGATATGTCATCGCTAAAGATTGAGCGGGAAAACATTTTCGAGACATATTTTTAGAGGAAAATATAATTTTGCCAAAGATATTGTATTTTTACTTTTAACGACGACTTTAGATAATTTTAATTTTTTAATATTTTATGGCCTTTAATAAATTAACAATAAAAAAATATTTTTTAATTTTAGCTAGGACGACGTGGCTAAAGACTTTAATAGTTTTTGTTTATTTCCTCTCCCAATCATCATAATAAAATAATAATTTTATATTTTTAGCGAAGACTGTCTTTTCATGATTCTAGCGTTTGATTGGGCACGGGCGTTCATGTCTTTCTTAGAGGTCAAGTTGCCACCTATCTATCAAAGAGGGATTTCCCGTCCTATCTCGGTATATTTTATCGAAAGAAGGAAGAAAAATATCATGATTTCCTTAATTATGTGAGAAAGGTTAAAAAAAAAGGGTTTGTTAGAGCTGGGGTAGATAAGAAATCAACATAATGGGTCTCTGTTGTTCATAAGTGAAGACACTGAAAGGATCGAGATCTCGTAAATTTATTGTCTTTCGTGCTTCAAATCAGAAAGAACTTCTTTCGCTATTGAATCCATGCCAAAGCTGTCAGCTTATTAGCATCCCTCTTATGCATTAGGAATTTCCCGAAAAGGTTTGATTGAATCACATACGTTCATAGTCCCTATCTCTGCCCCAACACTAACCAATAGGTAGGCATACTCCGCACTTTCCTAGGTGTGCATCACCATCTACTAAAAGTAGGGTGGTTTCTATAGATAGATTGGGCATTCGTAACCAAGCAATAACCGATGCTACAACATAAAATAAAGCAATACGTGGTGGCCCCTAAAGGTGTAACTGATAGGTTCTATTTTATTTGCCCATGCAAGTCATCCCATACTCCAAAAAAGCAAATGCGATGTCTAGAGAGTGGGACGTATCTACTTGGCCAAGGTGTCAATGTCAAGTGGTTATCTAAAGTGTTGGAATGGTACCTAACTAGTATTTCTTTTCGGTAAAAAAGAATTTATTGACCCGATAGAGGAGAACCCCCCAAGTAAAAATAAATGAAGATGCATACCTCAACCCATGCAACCAAACAAAGAATTCAAGACACCCCCCGAGCTCTAAAATAAAGAAACTAACCTAAAAAATGATTGAAAACATATCATGATTACAAACGTAAGAATAATCCAAGTTTCTACGTAATAAAATAAAACCTAAGGATTAACCGAAAGTAAGCACATACTAAGCCCAATAAGACACATTGGCGTGGATATACATGAGGCAAACTGAAAAAGAAGTATACATATCAAATATATATTGACATGTCATTTGTTCAATTTGGTCGATCTTATACTTCTTAATTCTTTTATCTCTATGTTCCCACATATACCTAATCGATAAGAAACCAAAATGGATTTTTAGGCTCAATTCCATCTATTTTTGCTGAGTCAATTATTACTTGTTCATCGGCAACCGATCTAGCTCGTGAAATATATAACATTCTTGATCCATCCTTTTACTAGTCTTCTTGGCTGGAATCAAAAAAGATTCTACGATCTGCTTCTGCTCCTTCTCCTTAAGGATAGGGTCGTCGTTGGTCCTTTTTTGCACTAAAAAACTAGTCAGAGCAATTAACTGTCTACATACGAAATTTATGGAACAAGAATAAGTAACCAAGAGGGATAAAAGAAGAACGAGGTATAGTGAGAAAGCTCACCGCTACCTTTCGACGATAAAGCCTTCTTTTACATCCAATCCCCTAGACAAAGCAATAGGAAATGTTACAAGCCATTGTTGTTCTTTTGATGATGAACCACTCTGATACAAGCTAAAGTGACCTTTACGCTTTGTCCCTAGTGCATAGGGCCTAGAAAGTTCCACTTCATATTTTTGACGAAATATTTGCGTCAAAAGTCATAGTCAAAATTTGAAAAAGTTTTAGCGACGACATTGTCGTCGTGAAAAGTGATTCCCTGAGTCGAACGTTGAAAATCCTTTATTTTGTCCTTTACTGGACTTTTAACCACATCTTTGGTCATGGCTAAATGTGTTTCCACTAAATTCCCGATTCTAGTAGTAATATTACTTTTTTTGCAAGGCAATAAAATATATTAATAGCAAAGGACGTGACACCAAACTTAAACCATCTTTTTTCTAGTAGTAAAGAAAAACGCATTTCTTATCTCTAGTAATATATAAAGCATCTGGTACTATTTCATAGTTAGTAAGGCTTAAAATTTCATACTCCATAACTTGCTTATTATGGAAGGATCTCAAAACTTGATCGATACTTATAACCTCAAAACTTGTAACCGTCATATTAAGGTTCAATTAAGTGATTTAATGGGAAAAAATGTGTAACAGTCATATCAATACTTGTAACATTAAAAACTGAAAAAAGTTATTGATATATATAATATAAAAAAAACTTTTGGTTTATGAAAGAATCAAAAAACTACAACACAAAATAATCATACTTCATGCATAATAAATTCAGCCATCCTAGATTTGGATGGAGAAATCTCTTTCTGATTATTTGCTTATTTGAGCTGAAATAACATTTACTCACCGCAAAATATAGTCACCCATGGTATCCGTCGCCGTATTGCGCCAATACCTGCTAGTAAAGTAATAAAGGAAACATTATTAAAAAAAGCAACTGACCAACCACGAAAAACAAAAGAATCATTAAAAAAATAATATACGAATTAAAAGCAGACCCAATAAAATAACCACTAATTTCATATTCTCACGGCTTTTAGTTGCGACAAATTGGTACATTATTTAAAGAGAACATTTTGAGAGGTGGCTTTGTTGTCTAGTAAACCACTTAAGTTATAGCAGATAAAAATTTTCTATCATTTTCTCCTATACCAAAATTAGAAATTATGTAGCACATGTCATTCTTTCTGACAGTATATTGAGTACGATTACCCTAACACAATACATAATCTTTTTATTACCAAGTAACATTATAAAAACATAATTTAAATCTTAATAATATCATAGTAACTATAATCAAACTGTTAATCTTGAACTACAAAATCCAAGCTCAATGAGACAGATTAGGTGCATGTGAACAGGGCCGTCTCGTGGATTTTCGGGGCCCTGTGCCATTTTGACAATATAAGCCTCTTGAACAACACGAATAAAATCAAATAATCATAAGATAGTTATATAGTTAAAAGTAAACGTACAACGGAAACAACAATAGTTGATTATGCCGGGATGAGGTATGACGATATAAAAAAGTTAGTATCTGAAACATAGATATAATGTTGTATAATATGTCCTCCGTATTTGTTACATTAGTATCATCGGACCACTTACCACATGTCCACATATACACTTCTTTAGCATCAAGTATGAATTAAAAAAATCATTTAAGAAACCATGGACAAATTGTAATAATTTTTTTAAACTTGGGCTGAAAATGTAGATTATGTAAACCCACTTGTACGTATTTTGGTCTTTTGGATAAAAACTAAAAGGATGGGATACAAAATGTGAAAAGCCATATAACTAGCTATGTTTTATGTTGTTATTTGTGAAATCACCATAAACTCATTCCTGTACTTTTTTATAACATCACTTAGATTTAAGAATACATTGCCATCAAATTCAAGTAAAACCATATATTAAATCAACCCTACATTTATAACATCGAAGGCCCTAAAAATTTTGGGGCCGTGTGCGGTTGTGCACCCTACACAGCTTCAAATCCGACCATGCACGTGAACGCCATATGCTGATGCACCTTACTTGGACTTTGATGTCATCCAGCACAGGATCGGCATCACATAACGGAGTAAACACTTGGTTAACGGTTGTTGCAATTTTGGATCACACAGACAACACAAAAAAACATCTAACAATAGTAGCATATAATAATGCATGAAAACAGAAACGGCCATTTCATGAAACAAAATAAATCAACATTGCATACCATGATAACATTAAAGAGACAAAAACAACATAAAACTTGATAAACACAAACGAATCATATGTTTCTAACCTTTTAGTGTCGTGGGATTTTAAGTTTTTATTTCGTTGCTACAATCATTTTCTTCTACAAATGCTGGAACTATTTTACGTTTGTTCGTGAGTGTGGCATTGGCATAGATCTTGGGGAGTATGTATAAGATTGTGTTAGGGTTTGTGATAAACTATATATGGTAGAGATTGTGTTGCAATACAATATCTAAAACCGATAATTCCTAATCATCAGGAATCGATTTTGCCACATAAGATTCGGATTTAGGCTTTCATGTAGACGTTTTTGATGATTAGGATTCTTAACAACCAAGCAAACATTTTATTCATGCCATGTCAAGAATGATGTCACTAAGCATCAAGGAAAGAGTTTAGATTTGTAATATATACATGTAATTATATCAGTCAATGTAGCAATTTGTACATGTATAATTTATCTCTAATTTGTGCACTTAAATGCCCAACTTTTTGAATTGCATATGTTTTGGGTATTTTTGCACATGTAAAATGATGATTTTACCCTTTTTTAACCATTCTATTGACAACAAATGGTAAATTATTCATTTTATATGTGCGAAATACCCCAAACTTACGCAATTTAAAAGTTGTGCATTTAAGTGCACAAATTTTTGTTCGCTCCCTAAACTGCAAAAAATGTCAAATATGATACATTTTCAAGTGATTAGCCATTAATCATCAAGTGACTATAAATGTCAATGTTAAATAGTAAACTAGATATGCCTTCATACTGTAACACCCCCAAATCTCGGTACAACGAAAGACTTAAATGAGTTTTCAAGGCGTTACTGGATTGGTACATCACACAAGTATAGCAAACAAGATAATCATATTAAAGTTCAAAAACCAATCCCAAATTAATTATCAAAATACAATCATCCCAAAGTAATTAAATGTAAGGCCCAACATGATTTAGAAAATAGGTCAGCATAATATTATCATAGTTTAAATATGATCCTTCAACCATGCCTCATTGCCAAGCTTCCACAGAACTAGCACTCCAAACATCACTTAGATACCTGAGAAAAACATGCTAAAAGGTCAGCTAATGGTGGTGAGTTCATAGGTTTAAGTCCAAATTCAATAGTGGACCTGTAAGAGTTTATTTGCTATGTGAGACTAAGATAGATACACAATATCACACCAATCACATACCAATATCACAATCAATGCCATCAATAACATAATCGACGTCATAGTAGGGCCCTAAGCAACACTAGCCAGCGCAGTCGTAGCAAGGTCTAGAACAAATGCTACCCTGGACTAGGTTGAGGGTTTAGCCTATGTGGATACGAGTTTACATTTTAAATACGACTAAATTACTTAAAAGGGAAATATAATTATCAAACTGTAAGCACATGTTACTTTTACATTTTTAAAAAACTTGAAGGAGTATTTTTTAACTTTATCAACGCTCATTATGTGCTATTAAACTTGCATTATGTGTACAACATAATATCAGTAGTGAAATTTAAATAATAACATCAACATCTTTGTCAGCTAAATAAAATGAAATCTTGAGTTACCTAACAGAAATTATTATAAATATTTTAACAAATTCTAATGGATATTAATGCATAATGAAAAACTCGTGCATAAGTATACTTATATCACAGTTTTTATGTGCAAATTTTTATATGTGTATATAGTGAACTAAAATGTTAGAATAAATTTAATTTACATGTAAACTCCGTGCATTCACGAAACTTATAACTATATGATTATATGCAATTACCTTTAAATACACAATATTCTGTATTAATACAGAATATTTTTTTTGTCAAAACCCCGTGCGTGCACGGGTATTATAACTATTTTTCATAACGTACAATTTAAAGAAGCTACAACATAATCCAAAATATAAAATAATTAAACACACTAATTAATGATATTTTTAAAACACTCTAAAATGAAAAGTACATGTTATTATACATATTAAACAAATTAATAAAACACACAAAACTTTATACAAGCTAAAAAGTTGATGTTACATATAGTTTTGAAAACCGGACTGGACCAACATGTTCAACCGGGAACCGGTGTGGCCACCGGTTCGGCTAGCCAATTAAAGCCATCCGAAAACGAACAAGTGAGGACCCGTTGAAACCAATACAAACTGGTGAATCAGGTCTCATCGAGATCTATTTATGCGGTTAATCGTCACAGGGTACCCGCCACCAAAGCGCGCGAGTACCCTGCTATATACTATATATAAAGGAAAAACCAAAAAGTAAAATGTAAAAGTTGAAATGTTGAAGAATATATTTCAAAAGGAAACTATTAATACACATCGAAAACCGGATTGACCTGGGACGCTTCAAACCCGGCAGGTTGACCTGATTTAATTTGACTTGTTTTTAACCCAACCTGTCGGGTTGAATCGGGTTAAATCAAATTGTTTTTTTAGCGGAACGGTTCAACCGGTTGAACCACCCGGGTCGAACCAGGTTTCAAATTTGACAAAATTATATGAGAAATGCTGAAGTAGTTGTGGCACCCGTGACAAATTTGGAAAAATGATAGACCAAGTAATTGTAGTTTTTTGTTGTTTATTTTGTTTTGACACATGTACGTTGTCATTTGTATAATGTTATCCATTTAAAGGATTAGCATATATGAATCGTCTTTTAAAAGTTAATATATATTGTATAGCCTTTTGTCCGAAAAATCAATAATGTTATGTAAGTTGATTAGAATCACAAAAATTAAATAGTATTGTTATCTTTAGAGATAACTATTTGTACCCCAAACAAATAGCTTTGAACAATGTTTAAATATCTATGCAAATTGATAGTACAAGATAATCTTATTATGGTGATATTAAATTTGTAAGGTTACAAGTTTAAAAGCCACATACCAAATAATAAATGCTATACATGTAAAAAAAAATAGTTATCACTGCCTAAAATACTGACAAAACAAGAAAAGGCGGTCACACACGTTGGTTATACCTCTAAACTAAAATATAATATTGCCAACTACATAATAATGTTGCTTTTTGTAATGGTTGAATCTGTTATTACTAAAATCTTAATAACTTAAAAGTTAAAACAATCCTATTAGAAATATACTCCCACACTTAGATCGACTCCTTATAACGCTACACGCGTCGTTCGGGGTCAAAGGAACTTCCTTTTCGTCGAGCAAGTTTTTCAACACCCTAGGCAGTGAACCTAATCGTTGTAGTGTAGTATTAGGGTAAGCCACGGAAATTGATATCGTTCTCTAGGGGAATAGGAATGCTAGTGAGAAGTTACTACGCTAAGGTTGGGGTTGAGGAAAATTATTTTTTTTATCTTTTTATGTTTTTTAGGAAATGGAAAAGTACGAATCTCGGGGTTTGGATTTGAGGGTTGGTATTCCTACCGATTACTCTACTTATCTAATTATCTAATCTAAGGTGTATGTAGTCTATGTCTAATTATTGTGTGCTCGTATGATGATTTAAAGATGTGTTTACTTAGGTTTTATTACTCCTTAATTATCTCCTATTGATGGTTGAATTGTCACGTCCTTATTCTTAACCGCGTTGTGTGTCTAAGGTCGTAGGGTATGCGTTTATCCCTAACTCTTTGAAACTACCAAAGGTTAATGCCTACAAAATCTCTAGGATTTATAAACTTAACACTAAGGTACTCTTCGGATGGTTTAGCCTACAATGACTCTAGGTACTATAAGCTAAGGTTCACAAAGATTAATCAAGCATTAACTACACAACGGATGACCTATCGCAATGCTAGATCATTAACAATTAAGATAAGAGACAACCAATCAATATTCAATAATTAGGTTTCATATTCCCTAAGCAAACACACAAGTAAATTAGCCGGACATGGGAAACATGCAAGCATACACACAATTAATTGAAGACATAATTAAATTAATGAAGTAAAACACTTATCTTGATGTAAGATAGGGTATGGAACCCTAAAATACTGTGCAAGACAGCCTTGGTTCGGTTTAGGTTTTTACTCCAAAGACTACACACTGAAAACTAAAAATCACCTTTGTTATACAATAGAGCTTTCCGATCAGTTGGATTTAATGGAGTTTATGTACATTTGTTGGTTGATATCGTAAAGTATTTTCTTGATACTTACTCATCTACAGATTTCGCGGGGTTTAGGTTGTGTTTTGATCTATACTTTTACGTTTGTGCATACTTTTTATTTTATTTTTGTACATAAACAAGTCTTTAAGGGAAGTCTTTGTGTACAATTTGGGTCGTTTGGTAACCGGAAAATTTAACATTATATATCCAATCTAAATCACACACATATAAACCTATCATTTTTTTATAATGTTGATTTTTTTTACAGCCAGTTTTTGTGTTACCGAATGCCCAAATAGTATACAGAGCGATATTATAATGAGTCAAATGTTATATAAAAGTACAATGGCTCAAAGGGCACAAATGTGAAAGTACGTTAATTTTTAAGGAAAAAACCCGTATTTCTGCTTATTTAGATTAGTAAAATGCATCGTTTTCGGATGCAGTTGTACCATTCCTCACAAAGAATCTTTACTTCAATGTTGTGATGAGGTTGATCCAGTTGCAAAGGTAAGTTTCATTTTCATAGAAACCTAAAACCTTAAGCATTGAAGCTGATGATAATTATTAAATTACGGCTTTTTATGTATTGTGTTATTGATTGCATGTTACAGTCAATAGGAGCGGTCAATTGTGCCATCAGGAGACCAAATGATGGGACGTTATATGGTTGTAATACGCTATTTCCGCTATCGAGGATAGTCTACGAGGTTTCTTTCTATACTTTCATATCATATTTCACGTGTGACTTTCAACCCGTTGGACCCATTTGACCCGTTTGAGATTTACAGGTTCAGGCGTTCAAAATGGTGCAACTGGATCACCCTTGGCTGGTTGACTATTTGTGGTTATTGGTGCTGGCGGTGCTGGAAAAGCACTTGCTTATGGAGCAAAAGCGAAGGGTGCAAGGATTGTGATAGCCAATCGGACCTATGGTTAGATTCTACTAGTGTTCACATAGAATTCCAAACACCCTCTTACATGCATAGTTTATACACCAACTAAAGTCTTCATTTATTGATACTGCATAGATCGTGCTAGAGAACTTGCTGACATAATTGGTGGAGAGGCTATATCTCTTGCTGATTTAAGCACTTACATCCCAAAAGGCGGTATGATACTTGCAAACACTACATCAATTGGTATGCAGCCAAATACTGACGACACTCCTATTTCCAAGGTTTTCCTATCTACCTTTCTTGGGTCATATGTTTTGGAAACGTAATATGAGGTAATTTTGTGCTTGAGATAAAGTTTTTATTTCTTTTCTTTTTTTTGGTGGAAGGAAAGCTTTAAAGTTGTATGCACTGGTATTTGATGTTGTGTACACACCGAAAATTACAAGATTACTTCGGGAAGTTGGAGAATGTGGAGCCGTAATTGTTACAGGGGTGGAGATGTTTATAGGACAGGCGTATGAACAATAAGAGAGATTTACAGGGTTACCTGGTAACTTTTAAATCTTACCGTCATGCCTAAAATCTTACCGTCTCTTTTTTTCTTATGAGTTTTTTTATCCTTCTTTTCTTTTGCAGCACCTAAAGAATTATTTAGGGAGATTATGGAAAAATCTTGATTATCTCGGGAATTGCCGTAGGTATGTATCTTTTTTGGCCCATTTGACCCATTTGGGCAACTTTCATTTAGTCAGATATTAAACTTTACCCAGTTGACCCATTTGGATGACTTTCATTTAGTCAAATATTAAACTTTACCCATCTGACCCATTGGAGATAGGGTATTTTTCCCAAATCAGCCCAACTTCTAAGTGAATGGGTCAATTTCTATTGCTACAGACTTTGACTTTGGATGCAAAGCTTTATTGGCTGATTCCATAAAATTATGTAAAGCTGAAGTTTTAGTTACTTTGTATAGAAAAACAGGACGCTCGAGGGTGACGTGTTGTGCAAAATGGTCACAGGAAGCACGAAGGAGGTGATTATAGTTCTTGTTTCTCCATCATTTGTTATTGTATCATTAGTATTTTGTTCGGACATAATAAGGAATTTTATATTTGACAGCCATTGTATTCTTAGTTTTGTGATACTAAAATTAAATTTATTTTTATAAATTAAGTACTCATAAATCCTAGAAAACGAACGGCATCCATATTTATCTGGATAAAGTGTGACTTTGTAGGTTTGCTGTCATGATAGTACTCTTTTGAGTATGTGTATGTTGATGTTGTGAAAAATTAGATAGATTTGAGAATTTTGATGGACTATAGTAAAATGTCATAATAGTAAAAACTTTCAAAGTGAGAATTATGAAATTACTAATTTATCCTTACTCCGTATTCCTTCCGATATTATACTTTACATCTATATATATCCCTATTCCTTCCGATATTCAACTTTACATCTATATATGTTTTCATTACACTACTTATAAGTCATAGTTAACCCATAAACAATATTCATTCTTTCATACACGAAACACTTTACCACAATTTCACAACTATAACTTTTTCCGGTTAATTGGAAAGAGGAGAAAATCGCGGCTATTAATTTCGTATAACATGGATGGCGCCATGTTTATGTATACTCGTATAGTACGTATGAGGGTTTGGGTTGGTCGATCGTTTTATTTCCCGCGTTCGGTAAGGACCCAAAGTGTGACCGGAGTCACGAGTTGGGGTAACGCTCACGAGTCGACTCAGTTGGTGTGTGTCAATTATCCGAGAGGATAATCGACTTGGATATGAAGTTTTCTAGCATGGCGTGAATTGCTTGGGGTTAGCTTGGGTCATTTCGAGGGAATGACCAAGTATTTATAGGAGGTCCTTTAGGGTTGTGAGGAACCCATCAAGGCAATCTTATGATCCACGTGGTGATCATCGAAAGGAGGGAGGAGAGCACGCGGTGCTCATCCCAAAGGCCTTGGCGAGATTTCTAGGCGTGTTGTTCGTCTAGACACGTTCATCAGGCACGCTTTGTCTCGGCGTTGCCTGGGAAAGAAGTATTTCCCAGTGCCTTGTTGTGCTTATGTATGGGCCGAGTTTAGAGTGTATGGGCCTCAGCCTGCCGGGCTGAAGGTCGTATAGGCTATCGGTAACAACCAAGTTAATCAATGGTAGCTCGAACGTTAAGTTGTCCTTGCCCGAGTCCAAAGGATGATAATGGTTGCGCAACCATTTTGTTAATCTTGATATTTTGTTAATGGTTGTCCTTGCCCGAGTCCAAAGGATGATAACGTAACCATAAGATATAAACTTGTCAGAAGTCTTACTGAAGTTCTTAGTTTGTGATCCAAGAATCTAGTTTTACAAAACTACAGCCCAGATTTAACAAAATATCAGATGAAATTACCGTTAAAATGGCAAGTTGATTAGATGAAACCGTTTTAATGAAAGAAACCATGAATATCTTTGAGACATCAATTTTTGCCCACAAGACAATCGGAATAGTACAACCTGATTCTATGATTGGTAATCTCATTAACGTCTGAAACACTAAGAGCGATTTGACTGATGTTAACATAGTTTGTTAGCTTAGTGTGACACAAAGAATACCTGGTGTTTCCCTATGAATCATTCTTAACAAAACATAAACTTTTTCAAACTATCTTACTCACAATAAAAGTTGTGTATATATTTTGCGCCTGTAGAGCAACTTGGGAAGCTGTTCGAAAGCTGGAAGTATGAGTCCAGCACAATCCTTGTAATTGTTTGTTAAAAAGAAGCCAATTTGTTTTTCACATAATACGTGCATAAGATAAACCTTCACACATAATTTTTAAAATTATCTGGGTGCAACAAAAAGAACCTTTTTCTGATACACGAAGTAAAATCATAAAATACTAGCTAGATACCACAGATAGTCCTTTTACAGAGGCCAAAACTCGAGGCCACACACAATGAGGCCAGATAAAGGTCCTTCATAACTTGTAAATCTCATATTAATCGGAAAAGAGTCATTCTCAAGGTCACGAGTTGAGTTAAATTTCCACAGTTGAATCTCCATCCATCCATCTTCCCTTTGTTTTGGAACCCGAGTAAAATCATTTATATTCAATGGGCTTGGGGTAATAAAATAGATAAAATCGGCCATGTTATTTTCTTGGTGGATCAAATCTCGTACTTTCACCGGATAATGCAACCCCTGGCATTTTTCTGAAATCTTGAACACAATGTAGCAAATGTACTCTGTATCGGGTGATAACATTTGACTTTCAATTGTGGATTTGATATGAAATACTTGTTGTGGTAAAAGCTCACACACCTTCCGAAATCTGCATGTGAGACATATATAATATGGTTACATACGTCTTAAAAAAAATTCATTTGGAGACATAGAAAACTAAATTCATATGGTAAAGTTTTTCAACGATCTATTCATAAAATCTTTAATATTCTATTTGATAATGTACATTTAGGTTAGCTTTAGCTGTTAATTAATAATGTTCTAAAGTTTGTTTAGAAAATCAAACCTGCAGTGAATTGATCTTCTTGAATTATAGAGATTCTCGTCAGAAAATTTGAATATAGTTGCCTTTGCAGAAAGCATGAGAAGTTTCTTCCCGTTTACTTTGCCCAACCAGAACATGTCCTCAGAGTTTGTGTACTTCTGAAATATTGGCAACTGTTGCAGTTGATCCACGCTGAAGTTTGATTTCAAGACTTGTGGGTGTTCCTCCAACTTTCCAATTTCTTCATCCACCTGCTTTATAAAATATAAAGTAAATTGCAAAAACCGTCCATGTGGTTTGCCAGATCGTAGGCACAATCCCAATAACATCAAAAGTGCAGACATAGTTCATGTGGGAACTTTGGGTTCAATTTTCGTCCATGATCAAAGTGGAATGACTGACATACCCATATTTAACATTTTTTACCCAAATGACTGAAAGTTCCAAAAAAAAAAAAACTGCGCCTGCACTTTCGGAGTTATAGTGATTGCGCCCGTGAGTTGGACAAACCATAAGGACGGTTTTTTCAGTTTACTCTATATTATAAACAATAATTTAGAACACATCAAAGGAATATTTATAAATTTACCTTCTCAATGGCTCGAAATTCAATGCCTTCAACATAAATCGCACCATCTCCATACTGGAAGGTTGAAAAGCTCTCTAGTAGAAACTCAAACACGACATCCTCTTTCTGGTTCGAGTATCGGTCCAACTCAATCATCATCCACTCCTTGTCTCTCCATGTTGCAAAATATGCACGCCGACTTTCGGTCCCCTTCCTATACTTAAGGTTAACATATGCCGGTTTACTTGAAAAGTTTCTTGAATCACAAAATTTGAAGACTAAATAGACTCCATAAACAACATCTGGAGATAAAAATTGAGCGTTTGTCTTGATGTTGATGTTTAAGTTGGAAATATCTGACATCTCCACTACTGTATCAAACCTGCACATATTATAAAGATGTTCATGATGTGTTTATCAGTCGCAGCTTACTCCCCCTATCACACACTTATACTTTTGAATTCAGTAACTGTTTTTTTATCTATAAACATTAGAAAAAAGAAAGATATATACACAGTCCAACAACAATGCATATATTGACTTATCACTTGTGTACTAACAGGGGTAGAGAGAAAGAGAGAAGAACCTTGATTCTGGAAGAGATTGCCACTTCAGTGGACAACTGTTTATGTATGAAAACGCTGTGGCTGATACCATTTTATTTCTTTCCCGATTACCATCGAATGACAGCAGCTGTTTTACGACATAAATTAATTTAGACTTGATTTATACCATGTGTAAATGCAAGTATGATTTTTAAGTTGTCCATCAATAAGTAAAAGATGCATAAGACACTGGAAACACAAAATAACTTTGATATATTAACGAACTGCTTACCACTTTGTCCTGTTGAAGGAGGACTCCTGCTGAGAATATGTTGTAAAGATCCTCTTTCTTTATGGTATAATAATCGTCAGGGCATTCTGACATCTGGATTATTTCATACAATCACATTTCTACCGTTAGAGAAACTACTAAAGACCTTCTACTAAACATGGACAACACATTTTTTTATGGATCATGTAAACTTGTTGTCTTCTTCATTTTGACACTATTTATTTTTTGTTTTGAGTGATAAAAAAAAGACTGTCTTATCAAGAAATATGTTTGTTTAGAATTTTATATGAAACAAATGGTAGCATAATTTGAAATAATTATAAAAACTTACTTGGAATTCCAGTGCTTTCTTAAGTTGTATTATCACTTCACCTGCCGTTGGCCGTCTTTCCCTCCTGTGATGTAAGCATTGAAGGGCAATCCTTGTAAATGTAGTATATGACTG
Organism: Chrysanthemum seticuspe; assembly: GCA_019973895.1. Lineage (NCBI taxonomy): Eukaryota > Viridiplantae > Streptophyta > Magnoliopsida > Asterales > Asteraceae > Chrysanthemum > Chrysanthemum seticuspe. Next base: position 12,292,715 of record BPTQ01000001.1, read on the forward strand.
TGGCACAATTTGTTCTTTGATACCCTCAAACACTAACTCATCAAGTTTTTCTAAATGAAAGTGTTGTTTAGCCAAAAAGGGTAAATAGAGGTACTCGTCATCTAGTTTTACAGATGATAGTTTCCCACACAATATGTCAAATAAGACCGCACCCAATGAGAATATATCAGACTCTTTGGTTAAGAAGCCTGTTTTCGAGTATAGTGGGTCACGATAGCCAATTGTGCCTGTTACATTGTCGATGGCATAGTCTACATCCTGATTTGTTGGACATACCAAGGAAAGCCCAAAATCACTAATTTTTGCTTTCCAATCATCAAACAGCAGAACGTTGCAGCTGCTGATGTCCCTATGAATTACCATTTCTGGACTTGAAACAGTTCCATGAAGAAACTCCAACCCGATTGCAATATCGATGCATATTTTAAGCCGCATCACCCACGTAAGACTATCATCGCCCAAGTACTTATCAAGACTTCCTCTAGATGCATAATCATAAACAATTATTTTCTCATCCTCTTCATCACAGTAGCCTACAAGACCAATTACATTTTCATGTTTATACTCCATAAGGATTTCAAGCTCTGTCATAAATTCAGCTTCTCCTTCAGCAGATTTCCTACCCAACCGCTTTGCAGCAATGAAGTTATGCCCATGAGTGTGACCCTTGTACACATTCCCAAAATCTCCACATCCAATAATATTGTCTTGATTAAAAGTTTTTGTGGCCAACTTTATGTCTTGAAGTGACAGTTTGAGGTTGTCCTTGTGGTTCTCCTGCAAATCATCGGACAATCAATCGATTTGATACGTAAAATAGAACAATTTGGCATCTGAAACTCCTTTAAAGTATAATGTTGGAAAAGTCACATATATACTACGATGAAGAATAAATGAGGAAATTATAAAGTTATATTTTAAACCCATTACTTACCTGAAATTTTAATGCTTTTTTGAGTTCGTGGATTACAACATCTATTGATGGACGTTCAGCTTGAGTTTCTGCTAGACATCGAAAAGCGATTTTTGAAAGTATGTCCAAAGACTCTTTATTGGGTCCTTTACTTAGAGAAAAGACATGTTCATCGGTTTCTTCCTTGATTTTGTGATCAACAATTTCCATTAGCTTTCCCTTCTCAAAATGATCTCTTGCAATGGGTGCAATCCCCTTCTCATTGACGTCAATGAAAATACGATCATGGGCCAACCTCCCGGTCAAGATCTCAAGTAACACTACTCCAAAAGAGTAAATGTCTGATTTTTTATTTAATCTTCCAGACTTTTGATATTCTGGATCCAAATACATATCTGTACCTGCAATCATATTTGTATTAAGAGTGCTGGCTTCTTGATCTGCTGGGTGGATTTTGGAGAGCCCAAAATCAGCAATCCTCGCCTCCCAATTTTCACCCAATAGAATATTTGCGCTCTTGATGTCTCGGTGTATTATCCTTTGTTTGTCTTGATCCGTGTTGGTGTGAATGTAATTCAAGCCATGTGCGATACCAAGACATATTTTCAAGCGTTGCATCCAAGTAAGATTAGTCATTTTTTCACTGTTCCCCATATAATCCTCAAGACTCCCGTTAGAAGCAAGCTCATAGACAAGGATCATGTGATCAGGATCTTCATCACAAAAGCCAAGAAGAGAGATTATATTCTCATGTTTACAGCTAGTCAGAATCTCAATTTCTGCAATGAACCCTTGTTCTCCTTCTCGATTGTGAATCCGTTTTATGGCTACCGTGCTACATTTCTTGGGAAGATCACATTTATTCACCCCGTCTATCGACGAAGATATACTGCTATCAAAATGTTCGAGTTGTGCCTTGTATACCTTACCATATCCGCCTGACCCAATGCAATATTTGTCGGCAAACTTCTCTGTTGCCATCTCAATATTGTTAAGTCCAATCTTCAAGTGTTCCAAGTTCTTCAACTGCAACATTGTGGACATTCAAAATACAACAACGTACTTAAATAAATTATTGAATGAAAAAAGATTCACAACTGTACTAATTGTGATGTTAATAGAAAAAAGTTACACAACAACACTTTATTCTCAGCCAATGGATTCCGTTAGCTTCAGTTACTCTTTTATGGTAGTTGGTGCAGATGGTGTTTTGATTTCTGGTTTTTGGGTGTTGATCGTGTGGTATGGAGTTGGTCTGGTCTTCTCAATAAATTTATTGATGGTGTTTTGATTTCTATCCCTATCAATAAATTTGTTCAAGGTCGTTTATCATTTTAGAATGCCAGGATTATGTAATAGGGATCAAATGTAATGTGTAAAAAGCCCCTAACCACATAGACCATTCATGTAATTTACTTTTTTGTTTATTAATTAGGATGACCAGCTTCGAACTAAAACTATAAAGAAGTAAATTACCCTCAGGTGATTGGATGATGCACTGTCAACTGCACTCCTTGGAAGTTCCTAAAATAATATTTGCAGAAGAATAGGAGATTAGTAGATAATTATAACAGTTATTATCATATAAAGCTGATAAGAAGGTTGATTTTCTTACCGGATTTTCATACATTGATTGAAGTTTCAACGCTTTCTCAAGTCCTTTGACAACCTGACTTATGTATGGACGATCTGCTCTTTCCTTTTTTATGCAGCAATATGCTGTTTCTGAGAAGATTTTTAATGCTTCTTCGTCCATCTGAATTCGTAAATGCGGCATGATCATTTCGTCCAAATGAGATTTAGCCACTTGACTTAAAAAACCCTCTCCTAACTCATCTTCGTTTTCATTTTCGTCTTCGTCTCCATCTTTGTCTGCACTCCTTCCGCACAAGACTTCAAATAATACAACACCGAATGAATACACATCTGACTTGTGGGTCACCCCGCCAGTCTTTTCATATTTTGGGTCTGTGTATACATTCTTAACAATATCACGAGTAAGAATAAGACGGTGCCTCCGAGCTGCTGTATTTTTCAACGAAAGTTCAAAACCAGATAACTTGGGTTCCCATTTGTCATCTAGTAAAATATTCGAGCTCATGATGTTGCAATGTATGACACTAAAATCTTGTCCATGATCATAATGGATGTAACTCAATGTCTTCGCAACACCGACACATATCTTCAACCTTTGCATCCATGTGAGGGTCGGGTCACTTAGATATGTTTTGAGACTTTGGGTGGCCTCCTTCTTGTATATGATAATCTTGCTCACCTCAGAATCATAAAACCCAATGAGAGACACAAGATTCTTATGTTTGAGACTAGAAAGCATGGAAATCTCCGTCCAAAACTTTTTGCTCTCATCTTTCACATATTTGTTATAGAACCGCTTTACAATAATATCGATGAATTGTTCATAATGTAAGAGACGGCCTTTGTAAATTCTTCCAAGCTTTAATTTTTTGATAATGTTCTCAACAGCAAAATTGTTGGTCGCTGATTTTATATCTTGAAAGCTAAGTTTTAAGTGAGAAAGATCATTGAGGAAAGACTTTGTCTCTTTGCTGACATGGGATTCAACGTGTGTAGATATGGAGGTCAATGATCCCTATATATATGTACCAAGCAAGACAAATTACCAAGTGTTCAAAAAATGACACGTGTGGATATAGGGTTCACTTTTCAAAAATTCCAATGACTTGCAACAATAGTAATAATTACCTTGTCATGATTGGATGATGTATCTTCAACTTTGGCCACAACTATTGAGTGTTCCTATAAAATCATAAATACAGTAATAAGTAAATAGAGATTATTAGAAAAGAAATATGAAAGAAAAAAAAAAACGTCTTACATCATTTTGACGTTCCATTTGAAGTTTCAACGCGTTCTCAAGTCGTGTGGCAACCTCACTTATATCCGGGCGTTGAGATCTTTCTTCATTCAAGCAGTCATATGCTGTTTTCGCGAAAACTTTGAATGATTGAGGATCCATTTGTTTCAACAGAACCGGATCAATTATTTCATCCACTATTTTCTTTTTATAATGGAAAATGGCCATTGGGCCCAAATACTTATTATCTTGGCCGTCAATAACTGATTCCCTGCCGCACAGTAGTTCAAATAATACTATCCCAAAGGAGTAAATATCTGACTTGTGGCTCACACTTTTAGTCTCAATATATGTTGGGTCTCCATAACCATACGCATATAAAGGATAATTAGTATGAAACGAATGATGCCTTTGAGATGCTTTGATCTTCATGGAACATTCAAAACCAGATAACTTGGGTTCCCATTCATCATTTAATAGAACTCTGCCACTGCTAATGAGCTGGTGTATTATGCTGAAATCGCGTGGCTCGTCATAATGAATGTAGCTCAATGCTTGCGCAATACCGACAGATATCTCCAATCTTCGCACCCATGTCAACAACATCGGGTCACTTAGATAACTGCTGAGACTTCCCATGATCTCAAGCTTGTAAATGATGATCTTCTCATCATTCTCATCACAAAATCCAACTAATGAAACCAGATTTTTATGCTTGAGAGTAGAAAGCATTGAAATCTCCATCCAAAACAGTTGTTCTATTCCATCCAATTCTTTATTTAACCTCCGAGCATGGATATCAATCAACTCACCGGACCACAAGAGCTGTACCTTGTATCTCTGTTCTAAGGTATTTTCTACGCTAACATTTTCTTGAGCGAAGTTGTTGGTGGCGGAAAGAATATTTTTAAGGGGGACTCTGAGGTGAGCAAATTCTTTGCTGGGCGAAGACATTATCTGTAAAATACAGTAGTCAAGTAAAAATGTGAGTTAGAAAAAGGGAGTTTATTGAAGTGCATAATAATGCCTACAAAGTGTTTGATGAAATTCATGAACTTTTTTCTAAGACATATTGAGCTATATATTTTGTTTTCAATGTTATATTGAGTCTAAAACTGTATATATCATCTACTTTAAAGTTATTATGTTTGTAGATGATAACTAAAATAAGATATACTTCTATAGTTTTGGTAGTGCGTGGTATTAACTTGACATGTTTTGCTTCTTCATGTTGTCTTAATTATTCATTAGGTTTCGAAAATTACCTAAAAAGTTTAGGAAGTGATGTTTGTTAGTGATTTTGCATCAAGTTGTCCATTTGTTTGTAATACTGACTAAGAAACAGCATTAGCATTAGCATAATCCTGTGAGTTGGTTCTTAAGCCATATTTTGTCATATTGCATGATGTAACAGGCGATATGCTATTGATAATAAGAAATTATAATTCTATTACAGGTTGATGATGTTCATCTCATACTTTGAGATTTGTTCATCCCATTTAACTGTATATACCTAACTTATGGTCATATTGTCTTGTCTTATCACAGATTGATGAATCGGAAAAGGAGGAACTTGAATATAGAACTGTTGAATAAGCTTTCTATAGACTTTTTGAAATCAAATGATTCTGCTATTGCTGCATTCATTCCGGCTCTTATATACTACTCATTCTTGTTTCAGGCACAAAATGATTTTTCCAAGGCGTATGAGAAGGGGACCCATAATACCAAGGACCAATTGACGGACTATATATGGAAAGCTTTGAAACGTGGCAAGGTAATGTTTTCAAAAAGATCAATAATCCGAAAAAGTCATCTGATAACTGCTTATATGATACAGTAAAGAATAAACACTGAAACTAATACGTGTGTGTGTGTGTGTGTGTTGAGTGTAGATGTTAACCATTTGACCTGTAGCATTGTTTCAACTTTCAAATCAGATCAGCGTTCCCAAAAGGTTGTTACCCATTTCTTGCATACTATATTGATAAGGAGTTCGGGCGCGTGTTGAGTTTAGATGTCATACGTTATTTCGTTGAGTATTCTTTTCTGAAACTAATACGTGTCTTATATTTTCGTGATGTTTTGTTTATTGGCCATCATTTAGCTACCTTTTTCATCTTTTTAACATGTCAATTTTTGGTGTTTCATGGTGCTTATGGGATATTAATGTTGCTTATATTGGCTGAGGTTACTAGGTATGTTGTGTTTAATCTCGTAGAAACTCTTATTCACTAAAAAGACACTGTGGGTGACTATCACGTCTTAACCAGTGACCTAATTGACCTTTTTTCATATCAGTTATTTGTTTTTTATCGCCACATAGAGAAAAACCATAACCTGGACAGAAAATTTACAAGTAAATGACTCGAACCTGTATAAGGAAAGTTGCTTCTCTTCCAGTCAATGCGGCATAAGTATGTTAATATTTGTGGTTTTCTTTCGTGGAAAATTTTGAAATGGGAATATTCTTGGAGATTAGAGTCTCTAAAAGTTGAAGTTTTGAGGTTAAAGACACAAACATGTAATTTTGAACAAACTTTGTTTTGCTCTACAGGTTGGACAAGATACTACAGGTAGATTTTATAACTATACTACTTTTAAAAGTTGATTTTACTTTATAACTCAGAATTCCCGCGGTTTCTAACGTTAATCGTCTACCAAAATCTGAGTTGGGTGGTCATAGTTCACTAATGTTTGCAGACATGAACAAGTACTTTAAGTATACCACTTTTCTTTTTTTCAATGTTTTGAAACCCGGTTCGACCTTGCTGGTTCGACCGGTCGAACCGGTTACGGCTTAGATAACGGGTCAAAAGGAGCCGGTTTTTAAGAATTCAAAACCTAGTGTGACCCGCCGGGTTTTACCCGTTTCTGTAATTCCGGCTGGGTTTGTCATTAAATCTTTTATATGTGTTCCACATTGCTTTTTACATGTTTTTATGGTGTTTTAAACACTTTCTATATGCAAGATGGGCTGTTTGGACAGGCTTATATGCTGTTTTAACATATTTTATATGTTGTTTGGACATAGCCTTTACATGGCTATTTGGAAACAAGTTTTTTCAGCAATTACATGCTCTTTTTTTTTAAAAGCAACTACAACATATTTGTATGTTGTTTTTAAAAGCAATTTACATAATTGTATGTTGTTTTTTTTACAGCGATTGGCAATTAGATACTTTTAAAAGTTTGTATACTGTTTCTCAGAGTAATTACATGTTGTTTGGACAGGTATATATGCTATAATCTTAGAATAGTTCCTAAGAGTTAAAACTCTAAATGAGACTAGAAGGGGTGTTAATCGAGTTGGGTTGGTCGGCTTCGGGTCGGGTCAAAGTCAGGTCGAGGCTAAAAATAACATACCCGAACGGCCGAACCCGCCCCTATTTGAACTTGGGTTAGTCGGGTTCGGGTCAATTCGGGTCGGGTTCATTCAGGTTCATGTTAACCCAAATATGAGTAAAATGGTAATAAAATTGCCTATTTGTACTAGTTTAAATAGATAATTTATAAAAATTATATTAAAAAAAATATATATAAAAAAAAAAAAAAACCCTTATTCAGATCAATCGGGTCGACCCGATCCCGAGTTAGCCAAACATTTTCAACCCGATACCCGACCTTGTTTAGTATTCGTGTCACTCGAGTTGACTCGAATAAAAGTTTTGACCCCAGTAACCCGACCCGAATAGGCTAAGTCGGGTTCGGGTCGGATGGTCTAATTGTGAAACTGGTCAGAGGCTAATAAGGTACTTGGAGTTTTATAGGGTCTAGCTAAACTGTAAACTGATAAGAGTGAAGGTGTATACACTAAAAAAAAGAGATAGTAGTAGTAATTATTATAGAAAGATGTAAGAGGAAAAACCGTCTTACCTCATTTTGATGTTCAAGTTGAAGTTTCAACGCTTTCTCAAGTCTCGTGACAATCTCATCGATATTTGGGCGCTGCGATCGTTCTTCATTCAAGCAGTCGTATGCTATTTCCGCGAAAATGTTAAATGATTGAGAATCCATTTGATTCCACAGATCCCAATCAATTATTTCACTGAGTTTCTTCTCCCTATAATGAGTAACAGCCACCGAAGCTAAGTAATTACTAACTCGGTCCTCATTGATTACTGCTTTCCTACCACACAGTAGTTCAAACATAACTATCCCAAAGGAATATATATCTGACTTGTGGTGTGCACTCTTTGTCTCTATATATGCCGGGTCTGTATATCCCTCCCTATCCCAAACTTTATCAACATGGAATGAATGATGCCTTTCAGATGCTTTAATCTTCATTGAAAGTCTAAATTCGGATAACTTGGGTTCCAAATTATCATTTAATAGGACATTCAAACTGTCGATGTTTCGATGGATAACACTAAATTGGCGTGCCTCATCATAATAAATGTAGCTCAATGCGTTCGCAAGACCAACACATATCTCCAATCTTTGCACCCATGTCATCGCCATCGTGTCACTTAAATAGTTATCAAGACTTAATCTGGTCTCAAGCTTGATAATGGTGATTTTCTCATCATTCTCGTAACAAAACCCAACAAGAGAAACCAGATTTTTGTGCTTGAGACTAGAAAGCATTGAAATCTCCATCCAAAACTGCTGTTCGCCTTCATCCCATTGTTTATTAAACCTACGAGCATCTATATCAATCAGCTCACCGGACCACAAGAGTTGTCCTATATAAGCATTTCCAAAATCAGCTTCTTCGGTGAGGTTTTCTTCATCAAAGTTGTTGGTGGCGGAGAGTATATTTTCAAGGGGGATTTTTAAGTGAGCAAAGTCAGCAAGATTGATTGAAGACATTATGATGTATCTGTATGTTTGTCTGAACAAAAAAGGGTGTGTGGGTTGTTACAAAAAGAAGCGAATGAGTGTTTGGGTAATATGCATAAAAATCTGTTTGGTTTGTGTTTGTAGATATAGAAGGTGTGGATAAGTGTGTGGGGTTTCTTGTTATCTTTAATGGTGGTGGTCTATTTTTGCATTGTTGCAAAAAACATCATGTTTCTGTATTCATGAATACTCGTTACTTTGCACGAGATCTAGAAGGAGCGATCATATAATAGGGTGAGGTGGTTTGGGTTACAGAATGAGGCTAATTGAAGGAGTACTGCTCACGAGATCTGAAAGAAGAAATACACAGAGAGTAGCAAGTGGTGGACGTAGTCAATAATGAATAAGGAGTGAGGTAGGCGGTGGTGATACAAATGCGTTTAGTATGCGTGTTTGTAACTTTGTATATATAGAAGATGTGAATAAGTAATTTAGTTGCATTATTATTGTAGTAGAGTCTTGACTTTTGGACCGTTAACATTAAACAAAATGTCCATAGGGTATAGGAAACTTCTCTTTTATTGAAATATTCAAAGTTTGAATATAATGAATAACAAAATAACAAACATCAATACAATATGCATCTTCCCACTTTGAAAAATCATTTATGTTAAACAGGTTGTTAAGGGCTGCTGCTAATGCCTAGTGGCAAAAGAAATGAAAACTATGCGGAATCAAGAGTGGCTAATCAGGGAAGCAATACAATGATTGGGATTATGGGCAAAGTAGCGACTCAGATGAAAGATTTACGTGGTCTTATACTGGATGACCAATTAAAATAAGGGCTGCTGCTGGAGATGGTGATGCCATGATGTATAATATGCATAGTCTGCGATGACCAATTAAAATAAGAAGGTTGTAGATTTCAAATAAATATATAAAGTTATAAACACTATAAAACACGATTTAACACTAATAAATATATTGATTCAAGGTATCTAGTGACAACAATTGCATGTTAGCTTTATATTTCATATTTGCTACAATATATCAATTCTAAAATGAAATGTATTTACATTTTTATGATGCATTAATCGTTATTGCCATTTTCTTCTAGAGGAAATCTCATGTAAACCTTCATTAAATAGACTGCATCCATGTTGTGGTTGCCAATATTTAGCGATTGGGGTTGAAGAAGCAATCCACCTACTTAACGTGAATCCAAAACATAGTAATGATTAGTTTGATACATTGATCGGGGTGTACATGATGACAGCGGTGGAGCCACGTTGCAACTAGTGGGGAGAAAGGCGCCAAATAAAACTTCACCGAAATGTTTAAGTAAGTAGAAAAAATGTTTAAACTAGTTGCAGAAATGGGTAGTGCCCTCAACATAGACAGCAAAGTGCCCTCTTCCAAAAGAAAATGTCCCTCAATTGAATCTTTAGTTTATTTTTATTTCTTTCTGAAACTCATCGATTGGTAGATCCGTAGAGACCGGAAAAGAAGGTGGGAGAATGGAATAGGGACACTGGAAAGTAGAGACTAAAATATTGTAGTTCATTTAATATTCTACTTGATTCATACTTTATTTAATTTTGTTACTATAGGTGTCATATGAAATTATAAATGCTTTATTTTTAAGGTTTGGAATTGTAATTTCTCTTGTAGCCTTAACGAATATGTGAACCGTTTAGTATTCATATTTGTGTTTTTGCCTCATTGTCCCATAGCACTACTAGTTTTTTTTTTTTTTTTTTTTTTTTAATTAACGGTGTTGTTATAAAATGTGATCAAGTTGTTAGTGTAATTTCATCTTAAATAAGATCAACTCGATGGTCGTAGGTTATTCTTACTTATAAAATATAAACACGAAGCTAAAAATACAATTAGGACAAGCTAAAGAGGCTATACTTATGGTTAGAACTTTTTTAAATTGCTTATAAACACATATATATTATAATATAGATGTGTTTTTCTTGATCTAGATCAAGTAATGTCAAACTTAAAGTTATAAAAATGGGATAATTGTTTCTAAATGTTTCAAAGTTACCACTTTTTGCTAAGTTGTGTATCTATCAATTAGTCCTCCTAAACAATGCAAACAATTTACTAATCCTACTATTATATGCATAATTTGCCATTTGTTTAGAGTTATTTACATAAATCGTCCTTGTGGTTAGGACCAAATTGCAACGGAAGTCCTTACAATTATTTGCATAAATCGTCCTTGTAGTTAGCCCGGTCAACGGGTCGGTCAACGCCACGTGTCACCACCTGAGTGGTGCCACGTGGCATCAGGTCGGATCGGTCAACGGGTCGGGTCAGGTTGCCACGTGGACCAATGAGGAGGTGCCACGTGGCGATGGAAAATAAAACCAAATTTTGCCTCCTTGGGGATCGAACCCTGGTGGGTTGTGTGTGGGAGGCCAAGGTGATACCCATCTTAGATGCGCATACCTTCAAGTATTATAGTGCTTTTGGTTTTATTTAACCCTTAACAAGCCCAGTTGGTTTTTTATAAATAAAAAGGTTCAAATAGATATTTGACCTGTCATTTAAAAGGGGTTCTGGGCCGGTTCAAAAATTGAATAAAATACCGTCGGACTCGGTTTTTCGTGCTCTATCCAATGGTATGCTCAGGGAATTTTTTTGACTTCGTTTGCCCTCAAAAAATGCGAAAACGTTGTCTAAACTCATCCGCAAATCATCGTTTTTGCTTTGTTTTCAAACCCTTATACCTGCAATATATAATAACACATAAAAAACATATTTGCAATATAATTTCACAAATTTGATATATATTTTATGGTTATTAGTCCGTTTTAAACCTTTATACCTACCAGAAAATATATGAAATTATATGCGGTCTAATAACCATAAAATATATAGCAAATTTGTGAAATTATATTGAAAATGTGTTTTTTATGTGTTATTATATCTTCCAGGTACAAGGGTTTGAAAACAAAGCAAAACCGGTGATTTTCGGATGAGTTTCGACGTCGTTTTCGCATTTTTCGACGTTCAAATGAAGTCAAAAAAAATTCCCCAAGCATACCATTGGAAAGAGCACGAAAAAACGAGTCCGACAGTATTTTATTCAATTTTTGAACCGGCCCAGAACCCCTTTAAAATGACAGGTCAAATATTTATTTGACCTTTTTATCTATAAAAAACCAACTGGGCTTGTTAAGGGTTAAATAAAACCAAAAGCACTATAATACATGAAGGTATGCCCATCTCAGATGGGTATCACCTTGGCCTCCCACACAACCCACCAGGGTTCGATCCCATGGGAGACAAAATTTGTTTTTATTTTCCATCGCCACGTGGCACCTCCACATTGGTCCACGTGGCAACCCGACCCGACCTGGCCCGTTGATCGACCCGACCCGAAGCCACGTTGCACCACTCAGGTGGTGACACGTGGCGTTGACCGACCCGTTGATCGGGCTAACTACAAGGACGATTTATGCAAATAATTGTAAGGACTTCCGTTGCAATTTGGTCCTAACCAAAAGGCCGATTTATGTAAATAACTCTAAACATATGATAAATTATGCATATAATAGTAGGATTAGTAAATTGTTTGCATTGTTTAGGAGGATTAATTGATAGATACACAACTTAACAAAAAGTGGTAACTTTGATACATTTAGAAACGATTATCCCTATAAAAATATGATCCAACTAAAATTTGACAAGTGACACTTTCATTAAAATAAAATAATTTTTTTTATTAATTACAACTAAAATTGTTAAAGTTCCGATGGTTTTCTTTTTAAAAATCACGAGACCAAGTTGATACACTTTGATTTGACGTGTATTGTGTATCAGGTTTTAGTATGCGTATTAGTTTATTTTGTGGTAATTGCTATGTTTTGGTGTATCATTTTATGTATAAGATATCAGCTTTTTGAAATTTTTATATATCGGTTAGGGTTAAATAAATAATGCTATCGGGTTATCGGGTCAACCCGATAAGACCCGACAATCACTTTTTGATTTTTTAGTTATTACTTTTTAGAAGCTCGATGTCTCATGTCGTAGTCTGAAAAGTATCAATTTTCTATGCATGAAACTTTATAATATATTAATACATTTAGAATCTAAAATAAGGTGCTGATTGAAACTTTATATGAATGGTTAAAGTTATTATACTTCTATAACATTAACTGAAATATGACACAGTACGCAAACTTTACGTACACTTTACGTACACCATCTTGATTCTTGAACTTCTATGTTGAGGTCACGTTTGATGTGAGATGATGTTGTGTTCGATATGACATGAAGTTACGAGGCGAATGACATGATGTTATGACATTTGTAGAAACAGATTAAAACAATGTTATCTTAAGACCATTACGAATAAAAGAAAATTTCATTTAAGAAGAGCACCATACGTATGTGAAAGTAAGAAAAAATTGTTGTTCAAAAGAGACCATTTACATTGACATGGAACTAATCATTTTCGAATACAGTACTTTTTTAATCTTGTAATTATAGTGTTAAAGGTAATATAAATATTTATATTTGGTGATATATGCTTTTGAGTGAACTGTAACCATTTTCCCACAAATTGGTGTTTTAACTCGACAACCTCGAAAAATTTACCCGACCCGATAACACTCGAACCCGATTTCTTATAGGGTCGGGTTGCTGGTGACTTTTTAAAAACTCAAAACCCGACTCAACCCGACCCAACAAACCCGACAACCCCGATAACCCGACCCGATAACACCCCTACTTACTATCATTACATTCTTAACTTAATGTTAATAAACGCTTATCACGTGCAACTTCTATTATCATGTTTTGCATTTACCCAAACAACTCAAGATATTACTTGCTTTGTATTTATTTAATAACCGTTAACTCTAATATGTCCAATATCATGTATAATTCCGTATTCAAATCCAAATAGCAATCCCCATATTATCCAAACATACTATTTCGTGATTAAACAAATGAAACCATGTTGATTCATTAACCAAGTTTACTAGTCTTAATATTTCACGTCACAATAATATTTACTAATAGACTACGTTTACCAAGTCTCACTTGAATTGAACCCGTAACCTATATATCCCATGCCATATTTCCAAATTATAACCAAGGCAAAACAACCATCAAGTTATTATCCGGGTCAAACGTGACCCGAGCGCAACGTAACACATATATGTTCAAACCCTAACGTGACCAAGAGACAAAAGAATTAAACAGTTACTCGAACCCAAATCCAACTCGTGACCAAACTGCCATGACCCGAGACTGACCCACTAGGCAGACCCAAAAACTAATAACATCCAATCTCCAACGAGACCCAACTGCCATCACATACCAGAATGCAAAACCACACGATTTCGAGACCAACAATGAATCGACCCACTGTTTTTAAGACTCACATCCACACGAATTGTTATACTCAGAATAATTTCTAAAACTGATTTGATACACATGTCCAAAAACCAATTCGAGACCAAAACAAAGAAAAAGTTATTATATAAATCTCTTTTTCTTTATTAAATCTGATTCACATAAACCTTAACAACATATTTAAAAATCTGATTTTGATTCCACGAAAACGAGATACATACACTCGTAACCCACCAAGCTTAGATCCCTTGAACTCGTTATCAACCAAAAACCCAAATGTCCGAATCTATAAATCAAGATTTAGGGCGCGTCGATGAGTTTGGACGTGATTCTTATGCACAAACGTGGTCACAAGACACCGATCTATCGTTTGGGATAGGTGGTGTAATTATTGGTGGTTGCCGGAAAGTTGGCCGGAAAAGATGACAGCGCCGGAATCCTAAAATGGGTGGCCGGATTTTATCTTAGAGAGAGAGAGAGGTTGTGTGTGTGTGTGATTTTTAGAGAGAGAAATAAGTGGTGAAAATGGTAGAGTGGTGAGGAGGAGGGGTATAAATACTCTGAGGAGGGACTAGACATGTTCTATTGAAACTTCAAGAGTGGCTACGTAAATTATCCCAAGGACCCTAAGTGCAACTTTATAAAACTTGCTATATATTCGGTTCGGGGCTCGTTTTGACTAGTAATCGAATGATTCGTGACTCGGGAGTTACGCCATTGTTTTTAAAATATTAATTCCAATAAAAACGATATAAAATACGACTCGTGTCTCAAATTAAATCAAACGATCGCTCAAATCGACGTTTCTTCAATTACGACGCATCGAGGAATTTACGAGTTGTCACAGTTTGGTACTTTGGTATAGGGTAATTATTATTGGAATGATAAGAACATTTAGTACATTGACACGGGAATCAAATAGCAATTGAAAATCTCAATATATTGGTTTTACGAAACCAAGCTAGGGAGGTGACTTTGGATCCATTCCTAGTCTTTTTTTACTCATCTCCATTTTCATTTCACTAAAACACACGACGTACTACATTAAGCAGGCCTTTTAGACACAACCCAAAGTCGTAGCTAAACACCAATACAGTGTATAGTATAGAGTCAAGTATGATTAGCATCCATCATAAATAACTTAACTTGTGTCAACATATGATTCATTCATATCGAATAGTATGACACTAGTGCAAGTGTTGATCATTTGAGACCATTCAAGTAACCCCGACCTATCACGGTGTCTTTCTATTCAATCTATTGTATTGACAACCCATATACAAGGTGACATCCAAAGGCTATATTCTATTTTGAAATTTGAAGCAAATGTTATCACGTCCGAGACTATTTATGTGAAACCTATAGAAACCGAACCTAATTATAATATCACAATATGGAATGTAGTTTATTATCATATGCAATCAAGCATCATTAACATGACTTGCGTGGAAATCATGTGTGATTACGGTTCTCGTTATTACAATATAGAGTGTTGTTTATTGTTGTATAAAATCAAGCATCGTTACCACTGAATCATTATCACTACTTGGGTGAACATCTTGTGTGATCACAATTCTCGTTATTATTGAAGATCACACATTCATTATCGCTTAAAGTATATTGTAAAGGAATCATTACAATTTATTGATTGCATGCATCGAGCAAGCATTCAAAGTATATCATTGATACAAATTAAACACGAAGTATAATTTGAAAACATCATTTTGGTAAAACAAGTGTTACCATATCCGATATTATTCAAGTTAAACATAGTAAGCAACTGTCTATTATATCTCGATTTTCATTAACCCGACTTACGTTATCTTAAGTTATAATCCCGGTTATCAGCTACTACTCAATTACCATTAGATATTATGAAAGATCACATTTATAATCTCGTATATAATCCCGATTATCGTTAATACGACTTACATGACTCAAATTATTTTATAACAAACATGAAAAATACAATCAGTTATTAACTTTTTAACGATCTAATATGAGGAAAATATCAATAAATTTTCAAAAATAAATTAGTTTAGTTTTGCGTACCAAAAAGGTGTTTTTATTTAAAAAGTATATACACCAACTAATTATATTTATTCTAAATATTAATTGGAATGTAAACCTTTAGTCATGATATGTCATCGCTAAAGATTGAGCGGGAAAACATTTTCGAGCCATATTTTTAGAGGAAAATATAATTTTGCCAAAGATATTGTATTTTTACTTTTAACGAAGACTTTTGATCATTTTAATTTTTTAATATTTTCTGGCCTTTAATAAATTAACAATAAAAAAATATTTTTTAATTTTAGCTAGGACGACGTGGCTAAAGACTTTAATAGTTTTTGTTTATTTCCTCTCCCAATCATCATAATAAAATAATAATTTTATATTTTTAGCGGAGACTGTCTTTTCATGATTGTAGCGTTTGATTGGGCACGGGTGTTCATGTCTTTCTTAGAGGTCAAGTTGCCACCTATCTATCAAAGAGGGATTTCCCGTTCTATCTCGGTATATTTTATCGAAAGAAGGAAGAAAAATATAATGATTTCCTTAATTCTGTGAGAAAGGTAAAAAAAAAAAGGGTTTGTTAGAGCTGGGGTAGATAAGAAATCAACAGAATGGATCTCTGTTGTTCATAAGTGAAGACACTGAAAGGATCGAGATCTCGTAAATTTATTGTCTTTCGTGCTTCAAATCAGAAAGAACTTCTTTCGCTAATGAATCCATGCCAGAGCTGTCAGCTTATTAGCATCCCTCTTATGCATTAGGAATTTCCCGAAAAGGTTTGATTGAATCACATACGTTCATAGTCCATATCTCTGCCCCAACACTAACCAATAGGTAGGCATACTCCGCACTTTCCTAGGTGTGCATCGCCATCTACTAAAAGTAGGGTGGTTTCTATAGATAGAGTGGGCATTCGTAACCAAGCAATAACCGATGCTACACATAAAATAAAGCAATACGTGGTGGCCCCTAAAGGCGTAACTGATAGGTTCTATTTTATTTTCCCATGCAAGTCATCCCGTACTCCAAAAAAGCAAATGCGAGGTCTAGAGAGTGGGATGTATCTACTTGGCCAAGGTGTCAATGTCAAGTGGTTATCTAAAGTGTTGGAATGGTACCTAACTAGTATTTCTTTTCGGTAAAAAAGAATAAATTGACCTGATAAAGGAGAACCCCCCAAGTAAAAATAAATGAAGATGCATACCTCAACCCATGCAACCAAACAAAGATTTCAAGATACTCCCCGAGCTCTAAAATAAAGAAACTAACCTAAAAAATTATTGAAAACAGATCATGATTACAAACGTAAGAATAATCCAAGTTTCTACGTAATAAAAAAAAACCTAAGGATTAACCGAAAGTAAGCACATACTAAGCCCAATAAGACACATTGGCGTGGATATACATGAGGCAAACTGAAAAAGAAGTATACATATCAAATATATATTGACATGTCATTTGTTCAATTTGGTTGATCTTATACTTCTTAATTCTTTTATCTCTATGTTCCCACATATACCTAATCGATAAGAAACCAAAATGGATTTTTTAGGCTCAATTCCATCTATTTTTGCTGAGTCGATTATTACTTGTTCATCGGCAACCGATCTAGCTCGTGAAATATATAACAATCTTGATCCATCCTTTTACTAGTCTTCTTGGCTGGAATAAAAAAGGATTCTACGATCTGCTTCTGCTCCTTCTCCTTAAGGATAGGGTCGTCGTTGGTCCTTTTTTGCACTAAAAAATTAGTCAGAGCAATTAACTGTCTACGTACGAAATTTATGGAACAAGAATAAGTAACCAAGAGGGATAAAAGAAGAGCGAGGTATAGTGAGAAAGCTCACCCTACCTTTCGAAGATAAAGCCTTCTTTTACATCCAATCCCCTAGACAAAGCAATAGGAAATGTTACAAGCCATTGTTGTTCTTTTGATGATGAACCACTCTGATACAAGCTAAAGTGACCTTTACGCTTTGTCCCTAGTGCATAGGGCCGAGAAAGTTCCACTTCATATTTTTGACGAAATATTTGCGTCAAAAGTCATAGTCAAAATTTGAAAAAGTTTTAGCGACGACATTGTCGTCGTGAAAAGTGATTCCCTGAGTCGAACGTTGAAAATCCTTTATTTTGTCCTTTACTGGACTTTTAACCACATCTTTGGTCATGGCTAAATGTGTTTCCACTAAATTCCCGATTCTAGTAGTAATATTACTTTTTTTGCAAGGCAATAAAATATATTAATAGCAAAGGACGTGACACCAAACTTAAACCATATTTTTTCTAGTAGTAAAGAAAAACGCATTTCTTATCTCTAGTAATATATAAAGCATCTGGTACTATTTCATAGTTAGTAAGGCTTAAAATTTCATACTCCATAACTTGCTTATTATGGAAGGATCTCAAAACTTGATCGATACTTATAACCTCAAAACTTGTAACCGTCATATTAAGGTTCAATTAAGTGATTTAATGGGAAAAAAATGTGTAACAGTCATATCAATACTTGTAACTTAAAAAACTGAAAAAAGTTATTGATATATACTTCATGCATAATAAATTCAGCCATCCTAGATTTGGATGGAGAAATCTCTTTCTAATTATTTGCTTATTTGAGCTGAAATAACATTTACTCACCGTAAAATATAGTCACCCATGGTATCCGTCGCCGTATTGCGCTAGTAAAGTAATAAAGGAAACATTATTAAAAAAAGCAACTGACCAACCACGAAAAACAAAAGAATCATTAAAAAAATAATATACGAATTAAAAGCAGACCCAATAAAATAACCACTAATTTCATATTCTCATGGCTTTTAGTTGCGACAAATTGGTACATTATTTAAAGAGAACATTTTGAGAGGTGGCTTTGTTGTCTAGTAAACCGCTTAAGTTATAGCAAATAAAAAATTTCTATCATTTTCTCCTATACCAAAATTAGAAATTATGTAGCACATGTCATTCTTTCTAACAGTATATTGAGTACGATTACCCTAACACAATACATAATTTTTTTATTACCATGTAACATTATAAAAACATAATTTAAATCTTCATAGTATCATAGTAACTATAATCAAACTGTTAATCTTGAACTACAAAATCCAAGCTCAATGAGACAGATTAGGTGCATGTGAACAGGGCGTCTCGTGGATTTTCAGGGCCCTGTGCCATTTTGACAATATAAGCCTCTTGAACAACACAAATAAAATCAAATAATCATAAGATAGTTATATAGTTAAAAGTAAACGTACAACGGAAACAACAATAGTTGACTATGCCGGGGTGAGGTATGACGATATAAAAAAGTAAGTATCTGAAACATAGATATAATGTTGTATAATATGTCCTCCGTATTTGTTACATTAGTATCATCGGACCACTTACCACATGTCCACATATACACTTCTTTAGCATCAAGTATGTATTAAAAAAATCATTTAAGAAACCATGGACAAATTGTAATAATTTTTTTAAACTTGGGCTGAAAATGTAGATTATGTAAACCCACTTGTACGTATTTTGGTCTTTTGGATCAAAACTAAAAGGATGGGATACAAAATGTGAAAATCCATATAACTAGCTATGTTTTATGTTGTTATTTGTGAAATCACCATAACCTCATTCCTGTACTTTTTTTATAACATCACTTAGATTTAAGAATACATTGCCATCAAATTCACGTAAAACCATATATTAAATCAACCCTTGATTTATAACATCGAAGGCCCCAAAATTTTTGGGGCCCTGTGCGGTTGTGCACCCTACACAGCCTCAAATCCGACCATGCACGTGAACGCCATATGCTGATGCACCTTACTTGGACTTTGATGTCATCCAGCACAGGATCGGCGTCACATAACGGAGTAAACACTTGGTTAACGGTTGTTGCTATTTTGGATCACACAGACAACACAAAAAAATATGTAACAATAGTAGCATATAATAATGCATGAAAACAGAAATGGCCATTTCATGAAACAATATAAATCAACATTGCATACCATGATAACATTAAAGAGACAAAAACAACATAAAACTTGATAAACACAAACGAATCATATGTTTCTAACCTTTTAGTGTCGTGGGATTTTAAGTTTTTATGTCATTGCTGCAATCATTTTCTTCTACAAATGCTGAAACTATTTTAAGTTCGTTCGTGAGTGTGGCATTGGCATAGATCTTGGGGAGTATGTATAAGATTGTGTTAGGGTTTGTGATAAACTATATATGGTAGAGATTATGTTACAATACAATATCTAAAACCGATAATTCCTAATAATCAGGAATCGATTTTGCCACATAAGATTCGGATTTAGGCTTTCATGTAGGCGTTTTTGATGATTAGGATTCTTAACAACCAAGCAAACATTTTATTCATGCCATGTCAAGAATGATGTCACTAAGCATCAAGGAAAGAGTTTAGATTTGTAATATATACATGTAATTATATCAGTAAATGTAGCAATTTGTACATGTATAATTTATCTCTAATTTGTGCACTTAAATGCCCAACTTTTTGAATTGCATATGTTTTGGGTATTTTTGCACATGTAAAATGATGATTTTACCCTTTTTGTAACCATTCTATTGACAACAAATAGTAAATTATTCATTTTATATGTGCGAAATACCCCAAACTTACGCAATTTAAAAGTTGTGCATGTAAGTGCACAAATTTTTGTTCGCTCCCTAAACTACAAAAAAAGTCAAGTATGATACATTTTCAAGTGATTAGCCATTAATCATCAAGTGACTATAAATGTCAATGTTAAATAGTAAACTAGATATGCCTTCATACTGTAACACCCCCAAATCTCGGTACATCAAAAGACTTAAACGAGTTTTCAGGGTGTTACTGGATTGGTACATCACACAAGTATAGCAAACAAGATAGTCATATTAAATTCCAAAAACCAATCCCAAATTAATTATCCAAATACAATCATCCCAAAATAATTAAATGTAAGGCCCAACATGATTTATAAAATAGGTCCGCATAATATTATCATAGTTTAAATATGATCCTTCAACCATGCCTCATTGCCAAGCTTCCACAGAACAAGCACTCCAAACATCACTTAGATACCTGAGAAAAACATGCTAAAAGGTCAGCTAACAGTTGTGAGTTCATAGGTTTAAGTCCAAATTCAATAGTGGACCTGTAAGAGTTTATTTGCTATGCGAGACTAAGATAGATACACAAGATCACACCAATCACATACCAATATCACAATCAATACCATCAATAACATAATCGACGTCATAGTAGGGCCCTAAGCAACACTAGCCAGCGCAGTTGTAGCAAGGCCTAGAACAAATGCTACCCTGGACTAGGTTGAGGGTTTAGCCTATGTGGATACGAGTTTACATTTTAAATACGGCTAAATTACTTAAAACGGAAATATAATTATCAAATTGTAAGCACATGTTACTTTAACATTTTTAAAAAACTTGAAGGAGTATTTTTTAACTTTATCAACGCTCATTATGTGCTATTAAACTTGCATTATGTGTACAACATAATATCAGTAGTGAAATTTAAATAACAACATCAACACCTTTGTCAGCTAAATAAAATGAAATCTTGAGTTACCTAACAGAAATTATTACAAATATTTTAACAAATTCTAATGGATATTAATGCATAATGAAAAATTCGTGCATAAGTATACTTATATCACAGTTTTTATGTGCAAATTCTTATATGTGTATATAGTGAACTAAAATGTTAGAATAAATTTAATTTACGTGTAAACTCTGTGCGTTCACGAAACTTATAACTATATGATTATATGCAATTACCTTTAAATACACAATATTCTGTATTAATACAAAATATTTTTTTGGTCAAAACCCCGTGCGTGCATGGGTATTATAACTATTTTTGGTAACGTACAATTTAAAGAAGCTACAACATAATCCAAAATATAAAATAATTAAACACACTAATTAATGATATTTTTAAAACACTCTAAAATGAAAAGTACATGTTATTATACATATTAAACAAATTAATAAAACACACAAAACTTTATACAAGCTAAAAAGTTGATGTTACATATAGTTTTGAAAACCGGACTGGACCAACATGTTCAACCGGGAACCGGTGTGGCCACCGGTTCGGCTAACCAATTAAAGCCATCCGAAAACGAACAAGAGAGGACCCGTTGAAACCAATACAAACTGGTGAATCAGGTCTCATCGAGATCTATTTATGCGGTTAATCGTCATAGGGTACCCGCCACCAAAGCGCGCGAGTACTCTGCTATATACTATATATAAAGGATAAACCAAAAAGTAAAATGTAAAAGTTGAAATGTTGAAGAATATATTTCAAAAGGAAACTATTAATACACATCGAAAACCGGGTTGACCTGGGACGCTTCAAACCCGGCGGGTTGACCTGATTTAATTTGACTTGTTTTTAACCCAACCTGTCGGATTGAATCGCGTTAAATCAAATTATTTTTTTAGCGGAACGGTTCAACCGGTTGAACCACCCGGGTTGAACCAGGTTTCAAATTTGACAAAATTATATGAGAAATGATGAAGTAGTGGTGGCACCCATGACAAATTTGGAAAAATGATAGACCAAGTAATTGTAGTTTTTTGTTGTTTATTTTGTTTTGACACATGTACGTTGTCATTTGTATAATGTTATCCATTTAAAGGATTAACATATATGAATCGTCTTTTAAAAGTTAATATATATTGTATAGACTTTTGTCCGGAAAATCAATAATGTTATGTAAGTTTATTAGAATCACAAAAATTAAATAGTATTGTTATCTATAGAGATAACTATTTGTACCCCAAACAAATAGCTTTGAACAATGTTTAAATATCTATGAAAATTGATAGTACAAGACAATCTTATTATGGTGATATTAAATTTGTAAGGTTACAAGTTTAAAAGCCACACACCAAATAATAAATGCTACACATGTAAAAAAAATAGTTATCACTGCCTAAAATATTGACAAAACAAGAAAAGGCGGTCACACACGTTGGTTATACGGATGCTCTTAATATGGAACATACGGATGCGTCTGGTATTCCTTCTAATGACAATATCAAGGATGTGGATTCTGGTTGTACAATGGAAGTTAATGATGATAAGTCTACTAAGACAGGTACTGCATCACAAGAGCCTCTTGTGAGTGATTTGAAAGAGATGGAGTCGGAAGTGGCTCCTCAAACTAGTGATTCTTGTATACCTCCTGCCTCTTCTACTAAGAGAGTTAACCCTTTTTCTAAAGTGGGAGAGATTGTAGTGTCCGATTCTGAAGATGAGGTTGTTGCTAACCCATTTGATGAGTCTGCTAATATATTTGGTGGTGGCCAAGAGTTTGAAGATGAGTATGATGACTATGATTTCGATGACTATGCGAAACAGGTTCGTAATCTTCCGGGGAATTTAGATGCCTTTAATGCCATGTATGGCACAACGTTTCAAGGTCCTAGGAAGTAATTTTATTTCTTTGTGTCATATGTTATCATTTGAGTAGTGGTTTGTTTTCTTGGTTAGAAAACAGGAAGTATCTTGTTATGTAAGCTCTATGCCTATGTAACGGGCTGAGATATGGGATTTCACTCATATCCATTGTACTTAAACATTTATTTGGTTAATATATTTACCAGGGTGCAGGATTACTCCCCTTTACCCACACGTTGGTTATACCTCTAAACTAAAATATAATATTGCCAACTGCATAATACTGTTGCTTTTTGTAATGGTTGAATCTGTTATTACTAAAATCTTAATAACTTAAAAGTTAAAACAATCATATTAGAAATATACTCCCACACTTAGATCGACTCCTGATAACGCTACACGCGTCGTTCGGGGTCAAAGGAACATCCTTTTCGTCGAGCAAGTTTTTCAACACCCTAGGCAATGAACCTAATCGTTGTAGTGTAGTATTAGGGTAAGCCACGGGAATTGATATCGTTCTCTAGGGGAATAGGAATGTTAGTGAGAAGTTACTACGCTAAGGTTGGGGTTGAGGAAGATTATTTTTTATCTTTTTATGTTTTTTAGGAAATGGAAAAGTACGAATATCGGGGTTTGGATTTGGGGGTTGGTACTCCTACCGATTACTCTACTTTTCTATTTATCTAAATTAATGTGTATGTAGTCTATGTCTAATTATTTTGTACTCGTATGATGATTTAAAGATGTGTTTACTTAGGTTTTATTACTCCTTAATTATCTCCTATTGATGGTTGAATTGTCACGTCCTTATTCTTAATCGCGTTGTGTGTCTAAGGTCGTAGGGTATGCGTTTATCCCTAACTCTTTGAAACTACCAAAGGTTAACGCCTACAAAATCTCTATGATTTAGAAACTTAACACTAAGGTACTCTTCGGATAGTTTAGCCTACAATGACTCTAGGTACTATAAGCTAAGGTTCACAAAGATTAATCAAGCATTAACTACACAACGGATGACCTATCGCAATGCTAGATCATTAACAATTAAGATAAGAGACAACCAATCAATATTCAATAATTAAGTTTCATATTCCCTAAGCAAACACACAAGTAAATTAGCCGGACATGGGAAACATGCAAGCATACACACAATTAATTGAAGACATAATTAAATTAATGAAGTAAAACACTTATCTTGATGTAAGATAGGGTATGGAACCCAAAAATACTGTACAAGACAGCCTTGGTTCGGTTTAGGCTTTTACTCCAAAGACTACACACTGAAAACTAAAAAATTCGGATTCTATATATAAGATTACAAATGCGACGGCGTCACACTTTGATTTGTGACGCCATCGGGTCGCCATTATTAGGGTTTTGTCTTGGCCACGTTAGTCTTGTGACGGCGTCACCTTATGCTTGTGACGCCGTCCCCTTCAGTCTCTAACGTCGTCTGGATCAAATCTAGGCCGTCTGAGTTGCGACGCCCTACTCTTTTAAAACCTGAAGCCATCACTTGTAAATGAGCAATTTGGCTACTGATTCGTCACAAAAGTTGTCCGACGGAGTCGCTATTTTGTGCCTGACGCCGTCCCCTTCAGTTCCAGCAGCCTGAGTGTCTCGATTCTTGAATTTGGCCATTTTCTTCGTATATTTGCGCCTTTTCGTCCGAATAAGTGTCATTCCAGCATTTTGCCTTCAAGATACCTAAAAAGTGAAAATGAACGATATTAAGTAATAACGGATACAAAAGTGATCAAATAAGGGCTTAAACGACCCCTCAAAAAGGTAAATTTTAAAACCTTATCGAATATCCCTACACTTGGTATTTGCTTGTCCTCAAGCAAATGTGCTTTTAGCCAATCAATTTATAAGTTAGAGGTCATGAAGCATTAGTTTAGAATGATTCACAACACATATAAGCCCCGAAAGTGTCATAACAAGCACGGAAATTACATACTAGCACCTCACATGGGGTGTTTGGATACTTACATCTCTCGGGTGTATATGAAATATAACAAAGTGGAAATGGAAGATAAACACTCATTAACTGGTCCTAGTACATGGATTACCATAGGCTTGAGACTAGATCAAACCTCCATCGCTTTGGCGTAAGCACCTAGGAAAGACTATCCAAGAGGTCTTTTAAAGGGTTGTAATGTTAGGCTTATGGTAGGGAAACAAAGGGTTTGGTGGGATAGGCTATTTAGTGGTGGCAAGTCAAAAATCTTTATGTTACAAGCATGCGAAGAATGGCGTTGCTAAGCCAAGACTCGACACTCTAGACTCTAGATAACTGAGACAAACAAACAGAAATTTAAAGATAGATGTAGGATGGTAGCCCGTATGTTTCTTTTTTTTTTTTTTTTTCAACACTCTATTTTTTTTTTCCTTTTCTCTTTTTCTATATTTTTTTTTTTGATTTTTTTTTCATACACTTTTACTCTACCATCCTTTATGATAACATAAAAATGATAGGGATTTATAGGCACATCCCTACACTTGAGTTTTTATTACTCTAACACTAATTTGACCCAAATTGAAAAGATCAAAACACTTGGAGTACATTATTATGCAAATAAAGGGAATTTGAATTTAACGTTCCCTTCCCGTCATCTCATAAAATTTAACTTTTCCCATGAGTCCCAATCGTCCCAAAACTATGTACAAAGGATATGACTCGACTTAGCAACTTATGCAAGCAACAAGATAATTGAACTAAGGGTTTAGTGTGATAACAATAATGCACTAAAAGTGAGTGCATACAAGGTAGGCTAAGGCGAATTTGGGTGTACATTTGGGGGTGGATTGTAAACAATGCTCTTCATTGATATTCCAAAAAACCGAAACATCACGAGAACCGTGAAAAGGATAGGCTCAGAGGGGTTAACTAGGGGTATCGTATACTAAGGATGAGTACAACGCAAATGTGTGGGGGAATTACTCAACCGATGTGGAAGAAGTAATTATATTATGGGTATCAAACAAGGGTTATCCTAATGTCTCTTATCATTTAGTAATTCCTAACTACACAAGTGTAGTCTTACTAGCGATCTCGGAATGCATCACAAAACAAGTTCTAGAATCTATTATACTACCGGTTCACACTCTAAGCATTAAAGATGAATGCTTTAATTCCTACAAATCTAAGGGCGATCCTCACATTTTGGGTGGAATTTAAGTGGTAAAGGGTTTTTATGCTAGTCATATAATTTCCTATCCGTGAGACGCTTTATTAAGACTAATGGCCCACTCCTATATGTCATGAAAATTTTAAATTTGGTGCCAAAATTACCCTAACCGACATTTTCTCATGGTTTATTACACAAATGCAATTGGATAAAGCAAATAATCAAGGATAAGCATAGTTTCAAAGTTCCCATTTTATTTTCCCTCCCTACACTTAAACTGGACATTGTCCCCAATGTTCCATGAAAGTATCAAGGTTATGATAATGGAAGGTAATAAAAGACGAAAGAAACTAATGCTCCCCTGATTAGCTCGGTAGGATCCGTGTAAAGTGGTGGTTACATCTTTCTTCAAGAAGAACGTTTGCGTGAAAAGCTCCTTCTCATCTTATGTATCTTCTTCTTGGTAAATTAAACCTGCACACTTGAAGAAAACAAACGAAACCTTCGCGTAAAATCGGTGGTAATAATATATATAGGACTCTACTAACTAGGATATAATGCTTGTGGAATGGATGTTTACAGAATTTCTGGAAAATTAAGACCTGGAAAATTCTAAAAATTTATAAGTAGCTTAGAAAATGAGGAAAAGTAATTAGTTGTTTCTGCTCCTTCCTGACGCCGTCAGGTTGCGATCCTGAAGCCATCAGGTTATCCTAAAAAAAACTGGTATGCGATTTTCTGGAAAATTTACATATTTAGAATCTGGAAAAAATTTCCTGCAAAACATCCATTATGACTCGTGTAACATATTGGATTTCACATACACATCAAACCAAACAATAAGTAGGCGTACAAGATGATTCTAGAGAGAGAAATTTAGAGGTTTGGGAACTTTAGTGAGAGAAAGAAAAATCTTATTATGAGCTCCAACTCTCTACCTTGGGAGGTAGAGAGTATTTATAGTCATTACATAAAACGCCACCTATCGGGCTGTGGATCAGGCATACAGTGGGTAAAGACCCGTCCGTCCTCCACGGTGTTACTTAAACTAAATACTACTTAAATTATAATAATCTATGACTACGAGCTTACTAACGATTACATATACTTGAAGTGACCGACTCTTTAATTACTTGGATTTACTAAATCCTAACAATCTCCCCCTAAGGGAGGTCACCTCAAATATATACTAAAATTACATTGAATACAAACAAATATTACATTAAAAATTGTTCTTGCATTCTTGATGTAGTACTTTGCTCCAAAGCTCGTAGTCATTGATTCTTCTCATTTAATGTTTGGTTAATCCAAGTGGAGGTACTTTTACTGATCCACGTGATAATGAGTTTTGAGATCATCAACTAACTTCAATCTCTGAATCATCCATTGTGGAGTTGGTATTATGTGATGTTGTGATAAACGGACCGACATGCTCACATTCTGGATCATGAAATCTTCTCATCAGAGTAGCGGAAGCTTTTGTTGATTCATGATATTGGCAGCAGCGTAACAGAAGCATGGAGTGAAAATATCAGAGTCATTGATGCACTAATCATGATTTCTTTTAAGATGAATTTGTTGAGTGAGCATGCGGCTATGGATTGACCGCTTCATTCTGATCAGCTGCAGACGTAGGGCGTACCTGCATAAAACATTTAGCAATAAAGCGCACGAAAGTGTCTTTGATCACTTTTGCTGAATTGAGGTACACGGCCCACGGTTCCCCGTTGATCAGTACAAGTACTGCCTGTGATCAGGTAAAATTCCGAAGAATTTCCTTGACAGGGTTTCGCAGCTGCTCTAGCTGTTCTCAAACCGGAACGTCTCAAAGAAGACAACACGGAGTGAGTGAACCAACGAATAGAGATTCACTAATTGATGAAAAGAGATTTGAAAAACAATCGTGTATCGCACAATAGAAATTGTTTTTGCAATACAACGAAGGTTTTAATGAAAATCAATTATCAATCATAAACACCTTTTGATTTGAAATATTCGTACACGGTCGAAGTGCTAAAGAAAAGAGTTTTTAAGCACAAAGACCGGTTTTTCAAAGGTATCCGTCAATCCATAACCTGAACCAGGATTGATTTAAAAGATTGAATTGCCCCATTGTTTCTGTTCAGTTGTCACATGGTTGATCTATAGAATAGATCTCACATGCCACCTACCAGGAGCTTGTTTGATGTTGGCTCCAGAAGGCTTTCCATCTTCATTGTGAATATGTTTGCATATTACTCAGATATTCTGGCAATACCACAAGGATAATGCGTAGGACTCAAGATATAATCTCTCTTTCCAGATTGTGTGAAACAGAGAGTCTTCATTGAAAGTGTCCTAATGAGATTTATTGATGATCTCGTGGCTCTAGACTCAATTTGTGCATATTTGGATCCTATATCGGAGACTAGAGAGAGGGTCTCCTTCTTCAATATCAACAATCTCTAAGAGAAAGTCGATAGATAATGTCGGTTCCCCGTGAGAATGAAACAAGTCCTTTTAAGAGGAACTTGAGTGGTTTGGGAAGTTGAAGTACAGTGCGTCATTGGGTCCATGACGTCTTGTCTTCAATACTGATGTTACCTTGGTAACCACCAGTAGCATATGAATTGAACCCGGTATCTGCCCTAAGGTTGAATAATTGGAGGGCTATTTGTTTTCACCCTTTTCTCATTCAATTCTTTTTCATTCTTTAACCCCTTCAGTGCTTACCGAGACTTCATAGCTAGAACCTTGTTGGGTTTATTCCAGTACTAGCTCAGTCTCAGTCCGCACTCTTCCCATATCTCATTTTTCTCCTTTTTTCAATATACCTGAGGACTTCTACACTATCTAGTGGATTGTCCCTGGGTAGATCCCTCCGGTTCTGGCGGATCATGGGAACAAATACCTAACCTTATCATCCTTATATCACCATACATAAAGTAAAGTTGGTCGGTCTATTTGGTATTGTTCATCTGCCATTGGAACCAATTTGAAAACCATTTGAAAATCAATCCAGATACTTGTGATATATTATCAAAGCATTTTGTACCTGAATTGTTTTTGATATTTTTAGAACAAGAGCTCCCCCTCAACATGTGCATCAAGTATTTGAAATCGTTTTGCACACGGAGGCAAGAGAAAGATTTAACTTCTTTGATAACCATTTTCTAAAAGATATCAACATCACTTCCCTGATCAAAACAAGTAGGTAAAGCATATTAGAGAAGGATGAGGTTTTTATAAGTTTGTCCCCCCTCAATATGTGCCTTGAGGTTTGAAAGAGTTTTGCACATACAAGAGGGAACCTGCACATTGATATAAATTGATCACGTTTCAAATCTTTGTGGTTTAAGATAGATGCTCCCCCTCAACATGTGCATGGAAAATTGAAATCGTTTGACACATGTGGGAAGGAGAGCTTGTACATCCTTATAAAACCATTTACCGATTTATCAGTTTAAATCCAATTTAAATCACGAATTCTCCCCCGATCACAATTATCAAATCATTTGAGATTTGTGATCTCTGTAGATTTAAATTGATTTTGAAAGCTTTTTAAGGAGAATTGTGACTTAATTATGAAAGCATTTTAACTGATAAGGATCAGATTTTGAGACTTTAGACTCCATTGATTAAACATGCATGATTATTTTTTGAAAACAATTGTATGACAAATAACTTTTTGATTTAATTTAAATCATTCTCCCCCTCAATCAATGACATAAGTTGTTGATTGAGAGATAGATATTTTGACAAACGTTAAGTCCAGATGATTTACAAAAATAGAGTTCGAGTTATTTTTCAAAACAATTAGTTTTCATTAGATAGTAAGGAATTTGTTTAACGAATCAGAGCATGAGATTTGAAAACCAAGATAAAGCATGGCTCTGTTCTTTCTTTGAAAAGCGGTATACTGTCTGAAATGACAATAAACCATAGTTTCACTTTCTCCCAAATATATATATATATATATATATATATATATATATATATATATATATATATATATATATATATATTAAGAACATTCGAACAACATCTAAAGTCCCGTGTCATTCTTTGAATGACAGCACAAAGACCGTAGATATTTACAAGAGATAGATGAAGGAAGATCTTTTACTCCTCTTCTTCCTCTTGAAGACGTTTGAGAGTTTCATGAGCTTCATACAATTAGACTGTTTTCTTCACTTCTTCTTCTTGAGGGAAATGGTCTTTTTACTAGGATTGTCGGTTTGGGAGGAAGCTGCCAAAGATTCACTTTTAGAAGGCTTAAGTTCTTGCGATGATTCAAGAGCCTCGAATGCTTTGGTGGTGAAAGTTTAAGAGATGATGACTTCTATCTTTTACAAAGTGTTGAACGATTTCCTTATCTCGGTACTCGTATCATCACATTCTTAAACTATTTCTCTATCTTTGTAAATATTTATCAAAAACCAAATATAAAATATAAAACCAACAAAAAGAAAATAGAAAAATATAAAACCAACAAAAACCCATAAAAATCAGAAAATTTAAAAATACCAAAATATATTTTCTCAAGACATGTCTTCTGGTATCGATAACATCTACGGTCTTAGAAATGTCATTAAATAATGGCACGGGACTTTAGATGAAGTTCGAGCAGGAGGTGTAAATATTTATTTTCATAACATGTCTCTAAAAATGGCTTGCTATTATTTCAGATAGCAACCCGCTCTTCAAGGAAGGAAAGTGCTGCGCTAAACCAATTTTCAAAAAATTTCGTGCACTTATCCAAAAACAAAATGAGGAAAGTATGTCGAAGGACTGCTGTTCCTACTCAAATATTTTTCCTTCAAAAATTCTTCAGAAAAATATTTGTATTAACAAAATGGTGGTAATTGAGTTGCTTAAAAATCAATCAGTATCAGAATTTTCTTAAATTTGCAAACTCAATGAATGACTTCAGCGCTTTTAAAACTTTTCAGAGAAAGAGTCATTGATTGAGGGGGAGGATGTTTTTCAAATTTACATCATCTAACGGGCTTTATTGATTATCCAATATGCTTAACTGAAAATGATGTTAACCTACGTTGAAGGACTAGGTGCCTAGGATATGACTGTTAGGATTAGATGATTTGCGTTTGATAAACACATTATTCCCATGCCATATGTGATCTGATTGACATGTTGGATTGACTTTTATTAGTCGATTGCTGTTTGGGTGTTGTCGACCACCATATATCTGTTTGTGTCCACTAACATATTCATGTATATTGGTATATAAGAATGTTCCCGATCCGGATCCCACAAAGAATATGATTGGATGCCGAATGGAAAGGGTAACTATCTCTTGGGTTGACAAAGAAGAAACGGAGCTTAATTAGATCTCTTCATGGATAGTTGGCACGATAGATGCAACTTCAGAGGTCTCACTGCATTAGCAGATGGTTTTCTTCCAGCCTTACAGCAACAACAGAAGCTTCTCAACCACCTAACGTATCTTTGTGCAGGATAATAGTGATGATACAATTTTTTTAAAATAATTTTTGAATAATATTGTTTTGAAAAATGGAAAAATATTGTTTTTGAAAATAAATTAGACTTAATTTTATAAAATCACCGGACTTCTTTTTATCAAAACTTAAGTCATTCAATCAACGACTATGGTCATCGATTGAGGGGGAGAGTGATTTAAAATAAAATATTTTCAAACGATATTTTTTCATTAACAAGTCCGGTTTGTACGTTAATAAGTGGTGTTCTAAAGATTTAATGTTATGTCATGGTATGATTTTCTTTAAAACTCAAAGATCTTTCAAAATGAAATTTTTTCTGTTCTTGTTTGATTGTGAAATTGTTTTATTTTACTTAAAGATCTCTTAAAAACTATCATACCTGACACTAAAAATATTTAATGTCTAAAACTGTTCCTTATCAGTCATTTTTCGAAATTAAATCAAGCCACGTCTTTCCCCATTATTTTCCAAAACTATTTAAATCACTTGGGATCACAAATCTCAATTGGTTTGAAATTTTGATCGGGGGATAGATCGTGTTTTAAATCTCAAATCGGTTTTAAAGGGTGTTTGTTTCAAAAGCACTCCTTTCTTCATGTGCCAAACGATTTCAAATATATGATGCACATGATTGAGGAGGAGCATTTAACCAAAAACCAAAAGAGTATTTAGACAAGGCCACATTTTCTCCCATGTTTTCTAAACCTTATTAAATCACTTGGGATCCAAAATTTCAAAGGGTTTGATATTTTTGATCGGGGGAGAATTTGTGATTTAATTATGAAATCTGATAAACGATGATCGATTTGATTCAAAAGTGCAGGCTGCTCTCCCATATGTGCTAAACGCTTTCGTATCTCGAAGCACATATTGAGGGGGAGCATTTCAAAAGAAAACAAACTTTCAAGGTACAAAGATTTATGTGTTTCAACATAAGTACCTTGATTGATTTTCTTAATGGCTATTGTGATCGTGATTGTACTTCAAAAACCTCTTGCCTCTATGTCCAACACACATATTGAGGGGGTGAATTTACCAAGAAAATCAAATGGCTTTTTCCACGGAAATTGTGATCAAGAAAATTATTTCAAAGAACTCTTGCCTCCATGTGCAAAACAATTTCAATATCATATGCACATGTTGAGGGGGAGCATTTCTAAAAGATAAAAAACAATTAAGGTACAAAATGCTTTGATAGTATATCACAAGTACCTTGATTGATTTTCCAAATGATTTTTCAATTGGTTTCAATGGAGAATGAACTGTACCAAAAGACCGACCATTTTACTTTATGCATGGAGTTATAAGGATGGTGAGGTTAGGTATTGGTTCCCACGATCCGCCAGAACCGGAGGGATCTTCCGAGGGACAATCCACTAGATAGTGTAGAGTCCTTAGGAATGTTGAAAAAGGAGAAAAATGAGAATATGGGAAGAGTGCGGACTGAGACAGAGCTAGTACTGGAATAAACCCAACAAGGTTCTAGTTATGAAGTCTCGGTAAGCACTGAAGGGGTTGAAGAATGAAAAAGAATTGAATGTTAAAAATGGTGAAATGAAATAGCCCTCCAATAATTCAACCTTAGGGCAGAAACCGGGTTTAATTCATATGCTACTGGTGGTTACTAAGGTAACACTGGTATTGAAGACAAGACGTCATGGACCCGGTGACGCACTGCACTAAACTTACCAAGCTACTCAAGTTCATCTTAAAAGGGCTTGTTTCATTCTCACGGGGAACCTACATAATCTATCGACTTTCTCTTAGAGATTGTTGATCTTGAAGAAGGAGATCCTCTCCCTAGTCTCCGGCATAGGAACCAAATGTGCACATCTGAGTCTAGAGCCAAGAGATTATCCACAATATCTCATTAGGACACTAAATTAATGAAGACTTACTGTTTTACACCATGTGGAAAGTAAGAATATATTTTAAGAGTCCTACGCATTCTCCTTGTGGTTTTGCCAGAACATCCGAGTGATATATAAGTTATATATTCATGATGAAGATGGAAAGCCTTCTAGAGCCAACATCAAACAAGCTCTTGGTAGGTGGCATGTGAGATCTTTCATAAGATCAAGCTTGTGACAACTGGATAGAAACAATGGGGCGATTCACTCTTGAATCTACCTTAGTCCAGGAATGGAATTGACGAATACTTTTGGAAAAACCGTTCGATGTGCAAATCTCTTCTTTTCTCTAGCACATCGAATGTGTATTCTCTTTCAAATACAAAAGGTATTTTTTTTATTGATAATTGATCTTTCTCATAAAACCTTCGTCGTATTGCAAAACTCTTTCTTCTAAGCAATACGCGATTGTTTTTCAAATCAATTTTTCATCAATCAGTGAATCTCAATTCGCTGGTTCACTCACTCCGTGTTGTCTTCTTTGAGACGTTACGGTTTGATAAAAGCTAGAACAACTGCGAAACCCTGTCAAGGAGATTTTTTGGAATTATACCTGATCATAGGCAGTACTTGTACTGATCAACGGGGAACTGTGGGCCGTGTACCTTAATTCAACGAAAGTGATCAAAGACACTTTCGTGTGTTTTATTGCTAACTATTGTTTTCAGGTACATTTGGACGGTTGCAGCTGATCAGAATTGAAAAGTCAATCCAAAGCCGCATGCTCACAGCATCTACACTTAATTGAAGAAATCATGACTAGTGCATATATACACAATCTGGCTCTGATATTTTTATACTATGCTTCTGCTACGCTGCTGCAAATATCATGAACCAGTAAAGCTTCCGCTACTCTGATGGAAAGATGTCATGATCCTGAAAGTGTGAGCATGTCGGTCCAAAAGTCACAACATCACATGATGGCAACACAATAAAGGGTGATCCAGAGATTTACTGTGGCTGATGATCTCAAAGAAAGCTTGAATATCATCAAGATGTGGATCAGTTAAAGACCTCCACTAAAAGTACAAAGCAGTCGGACTTTGAAGAAATCACTACTAAAGCACAAAGAATGCAAAATTTGAAGAATTGAAGTCTACGAGCTCAAGAACGAAGTCAAGAATAGAATGCTAGGAATCAAAATGTAAATCATGGGGTGACCTCCCTTAGGGGGAGATTATTAGGAATTAGAAATTCCATGTGAAGTGTCGGTCACCCCAACTATAGACTAGCACAAGTTAGCTCGTAGACATATTGTTATTTACTAGTTATTTAGTTTAGAGTAACACCCTGGAGGACGGACGGGTCTTTACCCACTGTATGCCTGATCCACAGTCTGAAGGAGGACGTGTAGTATGTAACTATAAATACCCTCTATGTAAAACCCTAAAATCTGAAACAACATTCTAAAATTTAATTTGATTTTTACCCTAAATTATATAAATAAAATAATTATGTTAAGACTTTATGTTATAAAATAAATGTACATTACCACTAATTTTCCTAAACACACCTAATTAAAATACTTTGCATTTCCTTATCCTAAGCTAACAAATAATAACACACTACTCTTTTGCCTACATTCCTACATGTTTTATTTGAAGAGATAAGAACCGAAATTTTTATTACCCAAAGCCATATACACGTTTCTTATTTACTTGACATGATAAGACCAAATTTATGTTACTAGCATTAAAAAGATACGCTTAAATGTTTAGAAAGAATTGACAAATAACTGATCACCATAAATCTCGGCAATCAGTCCCCACTTCCCTTTTTATTTGTGAAATCCGATCATCATCTCTCACACATTTATAAAACCCTAAAAACTCAAAGAAACGGCTGTCACTTTTCTGTCGACATCAAGAAGGCTCAAGGAGGGATTCGTAGGCTCCGCGAGATTGCTGTGATCTTGGGTAGTTGGTGCGAAGGGCTGCCTGTTTGTCATGGGTTTTTAGACTTGTTGTTGGTCATGAGAATTGCTAGGACAAAAAGGGTGTTAGCTTTGTTTCATTTAGGTCTTGTTCCTTCATCTCTTTCACACCACGAGGTATCACGACATCATCTTTTCTTCCTTGTTTCCTGAATTGTGTCGAGGGTTTTGCCTTCCATGCACATATGTATATGCATATTAACAAGTCACATAAAATGATAAATAAGGCTACGTAAAATCGAGTAACATGGCTACGTAAAATCTTAAATGGTTAAACATGTGTCGACCCATATGCTTTTGTTTTGGACCTTCCCTTTTCGACTACATGCTTACGTTAAGAACTTTTCAAATGAATAAATGGTTTGACACATAAAATCATGGTATGGGTCTTACCTTGTCGAATAAAAGAGTGTGCAAATAACTTGTATTGAATCTATTCTAAACCCTCGACATGCACATTTCCTTGAGTTTGTCAAGCTTAAATGGGATGAAACACATATGTATATGCATGGATAAATTGGTGTCGAAAATAATTATGGAAAAGGGTCCCGAGTTGTGTTGATTATGTCGTATGGTTTTAAGTGGGATTAAGGCATTTCACGGTCTAAATAACTCTAAAAAAAAAGGGTACGTATCGGGTCGTGTCGATGTCGAGTTTGGTCTAAAATAGACGAGGATGAATGTTGCATGCATATGTTAATTAAATTTCATGAATCTTGGCAAGATTAAGAAATATGGCATATAATGATACAATTTACATAATTAACCCTAAACTTTGATGTTGTCATATTTAACCTTAAAATATTAAATTAATCATATTAGGCCTTTAAGTCTATTATTATCAATTGAAATCCTAAATTATTAACCTGCCTAAAATGGAAAGTTATTAAAAGGAGAAACCTGCTAAAAATGAAAAGCCGTCTAAAATAAGTAATTTGATCTTATTAAAGCGTTATCTAATTCATAGGTTTCGGACGGCGGGATTGATTCATCGTGTGACCTTACTTTCCTATTTTTGCTTGCTTCAATTGAGGTACAGATATTCTATCCCTTTTCAGTAGGGGTTTCTCATGACTTTCTGATCCTTCGACTTTGTTTCGCTTATGATATCTCATTGTTATGATTCATTTGCTATTGACCGTCTAATATTGAACCTTTGATATCGATCCCTTTGCTATATGACCATTGCTATTGAATCTTTGCTTTGATATTGACCCCTCTGAACCACTGTTACTGAACTTCCGTTATTGAACCCTTTGCTACTGAACCTTTGCTATTGAACTGTTGCTATTGAATCTGTGCTATTGAACCTTTGATATTGAACTATTGCTACTGAACTTTGATATTGGACTGTTGCTACTGAATCTTTGATATTGAACTATTGCTATGAACCTCTGAATTGTGAACCATTGAATATGAACCTTTAATTGTGAAGACTTATATATTGCTACACTTTGAACCTTTGTTTGACCCTTCAGATTGATACCTGAGCCATTAACTAGGCATGGGGGTTCCATGTCCGTGTCATTGATGCACCAATGGCATGACTCTAGTGTGGTTGAGTGATGTTCCACACCGTCCCTATACTATATTGATTATGCGCACTTCATTGTTATTGTTATGACCACTATTGTTCTGCAGGGGCGTATGGATGCATCCTAGATTTGTAGTGTATTGGATTGATATTGATATTGATATTGTATTGGTGATGCGGTGCGTGTGTGCAATACACCCCCTCACATATTGGGAGCTAGCTACTCCATTGGTTACTGAGGTCTCCCCTCCTATTGGTTTGGTATTCCGAGGTCACCCCTCCGAATACAATGGCTACTATTGGATATTGGGCTGCTAATGCCACTATTGATTGTATTGTATTGTATTCTTGGCTCGGGATGGATTTCTGACAGATCTTACACTATTGATACACCTATATTGTACCTTTCGTATTCCCCAACGCCCATATCATGTATTGATTGTTCTTTACCCAATACCCTTATGTGACTCACTCTACTACCATGATATACATTCCATTGCATTGATTTGTCATACTCTTATTCCGTTACTTTAGACTATCGTTCCATTCACGTACCGGGTTATTATATGTTTATTGGATTTGTTTATGCTATTTATGTTTTATGTGACTACTGATTATCCTGCTATGATGTGATTAATATGCGGTTAGCTGAGTTACCTATTTTCGTCTGATAATATGTGATCTCACTGTTATGTGAACCTCTGAATTTGTTTGGTGACCATGCTAATGTGTAATCGATAGTTTTGTCTATCTATTATGTGTACTTCGTTAAGTTAATCTCGTGGACTGTGAATATTCGGTGTGTCCTTATCGGCTTATTGTTGACCTGCCATGCTTTCATTTCTGTCTATGCTACGGTTTGACTAGGTAAATGGTTCAATTTGTGACGTCTGGATTGTTAATTTGTTTAGTTGCTCTGCTATGTCTTTAATACATTTAATTATAATGTTCATACTGTATTTCCTACCTGTTACGTGTGACTTCCATGTTTTGACTGTTGCTAGTACTTCTGCTGTTATGATACTGGTTATGTTTTGACTGTGGTTTACTTGACTTTTGTGACTGCCATGCTCACTTTCTAATTACTTGCTTCCGCTAACTTTTAGATTTCTGTTTGGCTTATACGTTGTTCGTTTTCCTGATTTCTGGTATGCCTGTTGTATGTGCTTATTTATATGTCATCGATGCTTTGCTTTGCTTCGTTCTCCTTGTTATCTGTTCGTTTTGGATATCTGTATAATCGTGTTCTGCAGGATCCTTATTGACCCATTGTTCTCATTTCGCTGCGACTTTGTTATCCGTTTCCTTTGTTTCATTTGGCATTGAAGATTTTATTTAGCTTTCATTTTGTTATATATGTTCACTGGGATTTTTAAGCTCAGCCGCATTTCTTTTCCTGCGGCAGGTTTTAGGTTTGAAGATGGGCTTTGATGGGCTGAGAGTTGGATTATCTGAGTGAACCGACCCTAGTTACCTTGTTATCTTGGACTTATTTTGATGGGCTATTGTTTTGGAGATTCCATTTTAATTAAGTCATTTTGGATTTTGAAATCTTCCTTGTAAGTCATTGTTTTAAATGATGTGATATGTTATTTTAAAGACTTCCGCTTGTAAAATTTTAATTGTACGTTCTGATATGACACCAGAATGTGACACTTCTACCCTTGTCGGGTTGGGGTGTTACACTCTACCTCCCAAGGTAGAGGGTTGGACCTTTCATTCTAATCTAACCTTTTCTCTTTTTTTACTTTCCCTCTCTAGAAAGGCTCCCATCTTCCACTTTCGCTCTCTAAAATCTATCTCATTCGAACCTTATATGTGCTTGATTATGTGTTTGAGAAAACCAATATATTACATCCTTGGAGATGGAAAATCTCATCAAGACATCAACAACGTCATGGGTGATGACGATGCCTGAATAGAGAGCTCCCCGCCTTAATAAAGCCGAAGACTAAGCTCTCTTGAGTTGTATTTCTTTAGTATTAGGACTTAAGTACTTTCTTTTGTAACTCGTTGTACTACGTACACATCTATCTAATGAATTCCTTATTTTTTTATTACTACCGTGTTATTACAACCTTTGTCCATTACACTCTTCACTACGCTACCACTTTATCAACCACTTTGCAAAATTTGCCACTGCCTTGTTATAAACCAAATCATTTACAAATGTTTAATTTTTATCCTTATAAACTTTCATCATACTATGAAATGTTTTACTAAATACCGTATAAATCTATTTATTTTTTTTTACCAACATGCAAATTGTTTTACAACTATCCTACAAATTATATTTACTACCATTTCGTAAACAAATGATTGATACGGTTAAATTTTTTTTTAACTAGACCAAACATTACATCATTTGTCCTCAATTATACATAGCCTGATCACCTATGTATAATTATGAAAGAATTATGTCATGATGAAGATAGTTACCCTTAAACCTTTCTTACAAAAAAACTGTTACTCAAACTATTAAGGAACAAAACCTTTAAACCATTCATACACACTTTCACCAACAAACACATTAACCAAGTAAACTTTTAATCCTATCTAGAGCGGTTAATCTCATTCCACACCACATCCTGAAGCAACAAAACTTCTTTCGAGGGTTTGGCATGTCTTCGCTTCCATCATACTACAAATCCCGATGTCATAAGCCTTAGCTAAATTTTAGCTTTTCCACTAATCCGAATCACCACGACTCGTGAAAGGGTTGGTTTAAACGATTTCAAACTTGAGCCAAACTTTCAAAAGATCTCTTACTATTTCTTTCTGAAGACTTGTTTTCCTAGCTTGATCTAGTGACAGTTCTTGTTTGATGTGTTGCAAAAATCAAGATATAATCAAGTTGTTACTCAACTTACACAACTTAAACACACGACCAGTCAGGTCATAAGTTGTTAGAATCCACCAACTAAGAGTCTTTTGAGGGCAAAGCTAGAGAATGAGAAAGTTCGAACCACGAGGACGTACGCCTATAGAATATACGGACAGAATCTCGAGGATGAGATTCTCTTTAAGGGTGGTAGACTATAACAACTGACAAATTCTCGGTCTACTTTTTGACGTCACTATTTCATTCCATTAGGAAAACAAAAGCGAGTTAGTTATTTTCTGGTTTTTCTGGTATTTACGGACAGTTATAATTGAAAAATAAGAAGTCAGATGGTGTTTATGAGAAACGAGTCCACACAAGGTCCTACGATGTTTTAATAACAGTGAAACTTTATAATCATTTTCGTAGTCAAAGATTTTAAACTTATGTTGCAATTTCGAACTCGCTTCCTAACAATATAAATTCTGCGGATTTATCAAGACAAAGAATCACGTTTACATTTTTATTCAGCGGGACACGAAATACGCGGAACAGTAAAAATATACAAAAGTAATAAAACCTACTCTACTTTACTTTTCCCATGTGCCGCCCCACCCATCTCCCATCCTCAAATATAATCTTTTCTTTCCTTCTTCTTCTCCCTTTTCCATGATCAGTCACTTTCTCCAATCTGTGAAATCACCTCCTCGTCCCTTCTTCCAAAACGCAACAAAGAAAAGTGATCCGTCACCATCTATACACCTCAAGACACTTGATCACTCACCATCAATTCCAAGTCAAACAAGATCTTTGGTCACTATCACTTCCATCTCCCCAGGGTCAACATGGTGGAAAAGGTTAGAGAGATTGAAGATAGAGAGCGAACTTAGCTCCACACGTATACTACTCAACTCCCAATGTTCAAAAGCTTGTCGAGGACTTTCCTCTTGTTTTTCTTTTTAAGCCTAATCGAAAACCAGTAAACACACACACACACACTCAAGACCCACTTACAAAATCCAAGTGTTCAAGAAGTAGCATTGGTTGTGTGTGGGTTTGCTGGAATTCGGTTTTGGAAACTAAGTTATAATCAGGCCCTATTGCTTGGCCCCCGTCAATCGACTCTTAAATTGTTGTAAGGATTATTCTTAATTTCATTCCCATTTAAATTCTGTTTATATCACTTCGTTAAGTTTATGAATTTTAAGTTATAAATTTTGTTTTCAATTAAGTGAATCGATCAATTCGACAAGGAGGTGTTTGTTTTGGTTTCTAAACTTGCAATTATAAACAAGTGTTTAGATAGTTCGATTGGTACCTGCTTCTTGTTTCCTGGTCGACACATAGCAGCAGAATCAAAGGAGTTAATTGCTCCTGCTCGTGATATTTTATCTCGAACAGAAGGAGGTTGATTACCGGATCTTTGTGCCCAATTTCCGGTAAAGCGACAGAAGCTGTTTTAGCAGCTTGTTGATCTTGGATAAGAAGCTGCTGGGTTTTCTTGGTGGTTTCTGATTCGTGGGTTGGTATTAAAGAAACAAGGGTTGTTGGTTTTATATATATATTCAAGTAACAAGTGGTTGTTTGGTTTTAATTGTTACGTTCTCGACTAGCTACATCGAACATATACGTGAATCGGGTTTGTGTGTGATACTCTTCGAGGTATCTATTTTAGATATTTAAAGGTTTCGTAGGGTTCTTGTTCCGTTACTAGAGTTCAATTGCCAAGCAAGGTTAGCCTGTATTGTGTTCTTTTCTGTTGGGTATTTTGTTGTCATTGATATTGTGTGGCAAAAATTAATAATGGATTACAAAAAATGAAAGCAAAACTAGATTGGCTCTTGGATTGGTAGTGCTTAGTTCGAATTGCTTGTTAGCATTGTTGATATAAGGGGTGTTAGTTTCGGTAGTGTGTGACGTTGTTTGAGGGTCGAAACCCACTGTGGTCGAACCACAGTGGAATTTCTTTTCTCGTTTTCAAACCTCGAGCTGTGTAGGGGAAACCCATATGGGTCGGGTCGGTTCACCTCAGTCTCATTCATGAGAATTTGTTTTGCTTTCATGGCTAAGTTATGTGTAACTCGCTCAAGACACAAAATCCGTCAGATGTGTTTGGATTGTTTACAGTCGAAATACAGACACCACAAGGGTGGTTTGTTTGTTGCTTTCAGTCCAAGGGAAACACAGTGTGTTGTGTTTGATTTATCTCAGATCACCAGGAAAGCAACCACCAAGGGTCCTTGGTCTTGCTTTTGGTTCGACCAGCATACCCTCGACGGGTGTCATGGTTTAGTTAGTTTCAACAACACAAGGGTGTGTTGAGTTCCGTCTATGGTTATACTCATGCTCTGTTCGTTACTGGTTTCGGGTCGACAGAAAGACACCCGTGAAGGGATGTTGTTTTGACCTTGCAACAACAGACCGAGAATGTATTCGTAGTCACAATCGTTGTCTT
Source organism: Chrysanthemum seticuspe (assembly GCA_019973895.1). Classification (NCBI taxonomy): domain Eukaryota; kingdom Viridiplantae; phylum Streptophyta; class Magnoliopsida; order Asterales; family Asteraceae; genus Chrysanthemum; species Chrysanthemum seticuspe. Next base: position 12,335,328 of record BPTQ01000001.1, read on the forward strand.
GTCTTCCTAGTGGCTATCTCGAGTACCAGTTGACTCAAAAGAGACAAAATGATTGTGTTCAAATACAAGGTTAAGTCCGCTTGTTGTTTTCATTGAACGAGTAACCTCCTAGAACTATAGTAGCATTTGTGTCGAGTTTATCTTCATAGCTCATTTTTTTATACACTTAGTACTGATCGTCACATTGTATCAACTCACGAATGCCCGAAGTGGTCATTTGTGTTGAGCCGTTTCTGCCCCACGTTCGTACCTCGACACCCACATGGCCTATGGCCATTTCAACTCGCCCTCACACCAAATAAGTGAGCGAGACCCCATGCCCATGGTTCTCACAAACGACCGGATGACATAGGCGTCTTTCTACCTCCTTGACACAAAGATGAGGACTTAGAAAATCCTTAGTATCTAAAGGAGAAGAGTAAAACACTATCTGTTTAAGGATTTTCACCCAAATAGGGTGCGCTTGGCTGTAACATTTGGGCCAAAGCCCAATCCACCTCTTCCCTTTTAGCCCATGACGCATTCCATTTTCCCCCTCCTTGGCTGCCCATTTTAGACCATGTTGTGGCTATTTTCCCCCTCCTTGTGACCATCACTTGCGTCTTTGTTATTCGACAAGTGTAAAATCTAATTCGACACATCTCTTTACGGCTTACCTCGTCTAATCACTCACGACTACCCCTTTGCTAAAATTTACCTCGACTACATAAGTTACTATTTAAACAAATGTCTTTACCATTTCTACTAATACATAGTCGATGTAACATATTTCGTAAACTTAAAGCGTATAAAAGCTAAACTATTTTCCTAAATCTCTATAATTTATATTACACGTTTTCTAAATCATAACGACATATACTATTTCTAAAACGACAAACCTTATAACTAAGTTACTAACTATAAACCAAAACTCAATTTTAAAAAGTTAAACTATATTTTATATAAACATTATACTTAGACTACAACGAAATTAATTTATATAACAATGTCTCACTATTTTGACAAACATATGTCTAAAACGTATAAGCGTGTCATGCCCGAATTTTTCTAAAAATCTTATGCTAATTCTTATGAGTATAAATATTCTTTTATAACTATTTTTATTAAAAACCAATACATGAAGTAGATCGTATAACTTTCTTATTAACCAACAATTGATTATATACAAATACCTATATTTTAAACAACATTCCCTTAATGTTACTATTTATACGTAATATTTTCTGTATACTGTCTTTTGGTTTTCGACGAACCAAAGACCTCTTCGACTTGGTATTTTGCTATAGTATATCTATAGACCTACGCACTTTCAATAGAGCCAATGCTTGCAAATATTTAAAAAATCGTTTCAAACTTAAATACTGCCACACAAGCAACAACAATACAAAAAGGCTTTTATACATAAGTAAACTTCATTGAGTCCTAAACTAGAATTATGAACTAAGACTTGCCACGTAATATAGGTTACGTGTCGGTGCCATACTATCATACTGCTTGACTGTACACTGTTCAGATTGCTTAACCAAGGTGAGTTTCATAGCCCCATTTTACTTGTTTACAATATTTTACAAAATGCTTGGGGTGAGAATACATGCTTGTTTTTATACGTACATAAGTACAAAACTGATGCATTGCCTAAGTTACCACATTGCCACTGAAGTCCCTTACATGATATCATGAACCGTTAATTTTCAGAAAGCGCGAATGTTGTGGATAGATCTATTGGGTTGACACCCCCGTTCGGGTTGGGTTGCTCTAACTGGTCAAACGAACGCATACCATTTGAAGATTACATTAAGTGTCTGGTAAACACTTGGGAGGGGCATTTATGCACATTGCATACCAAATACGTTAAACATCGGGGTCATGAGCTTAGTGCAATTGTATTTATTTTTATACTACTGACATCTTATGTTCCGTACCAGATTTTTCATTAAGTTAAACCTATGAACTCACCAACATTATGTTGACCTTTTAGCATGTATTTCTCAGGTATCTAGCTTGCTTGCTTGCATTTCATGCATTTAAGGGATACGAATAATCAGTCTCATACAAATAACATGTGTTAATTTGTGTTTGGTTTTATTCAAATAAAACTAAGAGTCTCACGTTATACATGTACAACTATATCACATTATTGTATTATACTCGACTTAGAATTCACACTTAATTGATTTGGAGCATCTCACAGTTACTGCTAATTTACAAGTCATTTAGTGGTCAAGTTGGATTAACTAACCAATTAGCAAAGTTTCATATAAATTGGATATGAAGAACATGTGTTAATTTAGGTATAGCATGTTGCCCTGAAGAAGGATTGGAGTTATTTTCCTTCGTAGTTTTACAAGGTTGGGTTGGTCAAGACTTCGATGTTTGTTAATGATGTGAAAAGAACTAGTTTTAGATCTCCGTGCATGCATGGGCTTTGGTTTAATTTTTGTTAAATTAGTTCTATTTTAAAAAAGTATATAAACTCATTTTAATATTGTTTTAAGATAATAACATAACAAATCATATTATTATTATTATTATTATTATTATTATTATTATTATTATTATTATTATTATTATTATTAACATTTATAGATTAACTTTCAATGCGTGTACGCACGGGGCTTTGCGTTAATTTTGGGTCAAAAAAAATATAAATTCATTTTAATATTGTAATAAGATAATAATATAACAAATCACACTATTATTAATGTTAGCGTTAACTACATAAATAGACCCTGTGGTTTGCTAGAAATTACAGATTAATTTTTGTATCTGATCTGGTCCCTATGGTTTTAAAATGTCTCGGGATTTTGATTTTTTTTTTTAAATGTAAAAGTCCTCACTTGGGATTTTGTTTTATTATATAATAAATAAATGATTTAATTATGTCTGAAAAACTAAGAGCGATTTGACTGATGTTAACATAGTTTGTTAGCTTAGCGTGACACAAAGAATACATGGTGTTTCCCTATGAATCATTCTTACCAAAACATAAACTTTTTCAAACTATCTTACTCAAAATAAATTTCCTTGCCTTTCATTGATTTGCCGTGATCCTTATTTAACATACAAAGGGATTACTAGACTAACTAATGATCGGCTTAGGCCATAAACATGAGTGGGCCTTAAGCTAAAATAATACAAAACATTTACATATAATAATACATGCTAATATCGACTAATAATTTTGCACCTGTAGAGCAACTTGGGTAGCTGTTTGAAAGCTGGAAGTATGAGTCCAGCACAATCCTTGTAAATGTCTATTAAAAAGAAGTCAATTTACTTTCCACATAAAACATGCATAAGATAAACCTTCACACAGAATTCTTATTATTGTCTAGGTGCAACAATAAGAACCTTTTTCTGATACACGAAGTAAAATCATAAAGATACTAGCTAGATACCACAGATGTCTTTTACAGTGGCCAAAACTCGAGGCCACATACAATGAGGCCAGATAAAGGTCCTTCAAGACTTGTAAATTTCATATTAATCGAAAAAGAGTCATTCTGAAGGTCACGCGTTGAGTTAAATTTCAACAGTTGAATCTCCATGCATCCATCTTCCCTTTGTTTTGGAACCCGAGTAAAATCATTTATATTCAATGGGCTTGGGGTAATAAAATAGAAAAATTCAGCCTTGTTATTTTCTTGGTGGATTAAATCGCGTACTTTCACCGGACAATGCAGCCCGTGGCATTTTTTTGAAATCTTGAACACAATGTAACAAATGTACTCTGTATCGGGTGATAACATTTGACTTTCAATTGTGCATTTGATATGGAATACTTCTTGTGGTAAAAGCTCGCACACCTTCCGAAATCTGCATGTGCGACATTTATAATACGGTTAGATACATCTTAAAAAAAGTCATTTGGAGACACAAAAAACTAAATCCATATGGTAAAGCTTTTCAACCATCTATTCACAAAATCTATGATATTTTATTTGATAACGTATATTTATAGGTTAGCTTAGCTGTTAATTAATATTGTTTTAAAGTTTGTTCAGAAAATCAAACCTGCAGTTAGTTGACCTTCTTGAACTATAAAGATTCACGTCAGAAAATTTGAATATAGTTGCTTTTGCAGAAAGCATGAGAAGTTTCTTCTCGTTTACTCTGCCGGACCAGATGATGTCCTCAGAGTTTGTGTACTTCTTAAATAAATTTTTAAACATAGTTGGCAAATGTTGCGGTTGATCCACACTGAAGTTTGGTTTCAAGACTTGCGGAGCTTCCTCCAACTTTCGAATGTCTTCAAGTTTCACCTGTATAGAAATCATGTTATAAGTATGTAACTTAGAATATGTAGCCATGAAGTTCCCAGTTTCGTCATACATATCTTCCACGTCACTTCTTTAAAAAAAGTTGAGACTAACGTGGAAGATGTGTATGACGACACTGCGAACTTCCTGGCTTCAAAAAATTCAAAAGGTGGAAGTGGTATCGGGAACAAGAGCGTGTATGAGCATTAGAAAGAGGATTATGATGAAGATCCATATGACGATTATGAACGTGAAAATTTGACTGAAGACCAACTGGCATTATGTGATACGTTTAATATTAAAATTCGTAGTCAAACTAGACGTTATTGTAATAGTAGTGTCTTGTTATGTTAGCTTTACAGCCTAATGTAACGGGCTGAGATGCGGGATTCACCTGCATCCTATGTACTTAAACATTTTTTGATGTAATATATTCATCGGGTGTAAAAACCTTTTACCCAAAAAAAAAAGTATAATCTATATTTTTTTTTCATACATCCACTAGTTTTATAAAATATAAAGTAAATAGCAAAAACCGTCCACGTGGTTTGCCCAGATAGCAAGCACAATCCCAATAACATCATAAGTGCAGACATAGTTCATGTGGGGAACCTTCGGTTCAATTTTCATCCTTGTCCAAAGTAAAATGACTTGGATACCCATATTTGACTTTTTTCTACCCAAATGAGGGTCTTTCAATCATTTCACTTTGCCCAGGACAAAAAGTGAACCGAAAGTTCCCAAAAACTCTGCGCATGCACTTTCGAAGTTATAGTGATTGCGTCCGTGAGCTGGACAAACCATAAGAACGGGTTTTACAACAAAGGAATATATTTAAATTTACCTTCTCAATGGCTCGAAATTCAATGCCTTCAACATAAATCACACTATCTCTATTCTGGTAGGTTGAAAAGCTCTCCAGTAGAAACTCAAACACAACATCCTCTTTGTGGTTCGAGTATCGGTCCAACTCAATCATCATCCACTCTTTGTCTCTCCATGTTGCAAAATATGCATGTTGACTTTCATTCCCCTTTTTAAACTTAAGGTTAACATACATAGGTTTACTTGAAAATTTCGGTGAATCAAAAAATTTGAAGACTAAAAAGGCCCCGTAATCAACATTAGGAGATGAAAATTGAGGTTTTGTCTTGATTTCGATGTTCAAGTTGGAAATATCGAACATCTCCACTGATGTCTCAAACCTGCACATATTATTCTGGTTTCAATCATCATAGCTTTTATTTCCAAAATATACACTACTACATTTGGATTTACGATTATTTTCGACGCAAAATTTGACATAAATTCAATGTTCTAAGACAAGAGTTACATCTCAAATTCTCAATATTAAGATTTATTGTGTCAATACTCATATAAATCATTATGGCCACAAGAACATAATCATTTATAGCTGTGAGAACAGAGGACAAGGAAATTAGAACCTGAGACACATTATATTCAAATTCTACCATCTTCATATACGAACCTAATGGACGCAGAATTTGAGTTGGCCCACTCAGATTATTACCCATTAATTAGTGTTATTATATGGGGAGAGTTGCCAAAAAAGAAACAAAAATACCAACTTTGCCAATGTGTGTATCGACTAATTTCTTGCTCATCAGAGGCCTATGATAATCCAATTCAAAACAAAAAAAGATTCTTTGGTGAAAACTGAACATCTACTCATCTCCTTTGATATGCAGAAAGTACCTTCCAAGAATTTTACCAATTATATCATTCATAACACTCTAAGCACAAGGGCGAATCCATGCTTTTGGTGTGTCATTCCTAGAAACCTCTTCAAAAATAGAAATCCTTTAGGCGGATACATGGGCGAATATATGCCCCATTTTGTTTTTTAAGTTTCAAATTTTACTTTCTAGGGCCCAAATTATGTAATTATGAAGTAGAAATGTTATAATTAACAGTTTAAATCTTATTACTAATTTATTATTTTCTCCATATGTTAATGTTCTTACAAAAGATACAATCATCTAGTTACTTTACATATGATCATCAAACAACAAACGTTGAGGATAAGGAGGAATCAATACGTGGAGATATTAAGCAACACTAGTATATGAAAAATGATTTGGTTGTATGTACCAAGCGATAACCGTCGTCCCAACCCGAACAAACAAACTTGTGTTAAATTGACTCGATCGGAACCAATACACCCTTTAACGCTTTATTTATTTCCCTCAACTAAATAAATGAACCACATTAGCATTACTCTTGAATTCACTCTTGAGGTTATGAAACATGATATACAATAATAACATGTATGATACCACAGAGTACACAGCGGAAGACTTAAGAATATAATAGCAATTAATTAACTGAAAACATAAATGCGTAACATACCTCTTGCAATTGGTTAGATCTCTTCAACAAAGATGATGAAGTGGTTTAAAGAGTTGTCCCTTACCTTTTTACAACTCAAACCAAATTGGTGTAAGAATAATGTCTTACCACTACAGTTTTGTACACACGAATTAACCACGAATCAAGAGATTGCTAGATCTAACACAAACCCTTGTTTTATAAGAAAAACAAAACCAAAACACCCTTGAGGAGGGGGGTTCGGCCGTACAATGCAAGAGAGAGAGGGAGAGATCTAGGGTTAATTCAATGCACAAAAGTTAACCATAAACCTTCACCCTAGGTCTGTTTATATAGTGAGACAATAACTTAGGGAAAAAGTTAGGGTTAAGGTTTGAAACCCCTCTCCCTTGGCCGGCCACTTTGACAAGAAAATGGGACACCCGAATCTTTTCCATTTTTAAGTTATTCTCAATATATTCTCTCCTTTTACATTTAACGGTCGTTAGTCATTTCCATTAAATGCTTAACGATCGTTAGTCGGGTTTTGTGTAATAATTAATCGTAATCATTTTATATTAATTTTAACTTTAATTCTCATTCGCTAATGTGTGCAATCTCGTGGTCACGAGTTCGAATCCGGACATGCACGGTTTTATAAATATATACATATTCCAACATTCACGACTTCATAGGCAGAAAAAATACATAGGTATGCTGTGAACTAATAATTAACGCTAAACTAACTAACAATGCATCTAACAACAATGCATATGTACACATATGTAATGTTTAATAAATATACAAATCTAACAACAATGGTTATGGTATCACTTATAAAAAATGGTGGAAAGAAAGAGAGACTAACCTTGATTCTGGAAGAGATTTCCACTGATGTGGAGAACTGTCTATGTAAGAAAACGTTGTCGCCGATACCATTTCATTTCTTTCTCCATTAGTGTCGCATGATATCCACTATAACACACACACACAAAATAAATAAATAAATTAGACTCAAATTTTATAATGCTTTAAATTCAAGTGTATATTGAACTATTCCTCAAAAGAAATAAGATAGAACACACGAAACACAAAACAACTAAGATATGAAAATGAACTCATTACCATTTTGTCCTGTTTAAGGAGGATTCCCTTAGAAAAATTGCTGCAAAGCTCCTGTTTCTTTCTGGTAGAATAGATTTCTGGGCACTTTGACATCTGGATTATTTCTTTATAGTCTGTGGGCAATTTGGACTCCCATAGATCATGATCCTCCTGTATATTTATTTTAGACAAACAATTAACTCGTGTTCAACTAAGTTACTTTTTAACACATTCTATTATATATTAGACGATTACTCGAGCATAACGGCGACGGTGGAAAATAACGTTAATTTGTATGTGTATTTTTTTTAATATATAGATGTGGAGTAATTGACAGTGGAGAAAGTTAGTGTTTTAAATTGTAATTAAGTATTGTGTTACCTTTTATAAGTTTTTAAGTTTTAAGCAAATGTTTTTTTTATCTTTATATGTAGTAAAGATATATTAGAAGTTAGTGACGTCCTTTTAATTCAATGGTGAAATGAAGTATGAAGTTATTGTTAAAAATTAAATGTACTTGAAAATGTCTAAATATTTTGGCAATAAAATAGAGGTTATAACATATAAATTTACTGAAAACAACTATCTTCATATTAAAATTCTATTGTGAAGTAGTTATAAAAATTTAAAAAGTTAACACGAACCTAAAAATAATAAGAAGTAAAACTGATGAAATTTTTTTGAGTTTTTATAAACTTCATAGTAAAAATAAATTGTGAAGTTAACTTTAAACCTAGAATTTACTCAAAAAGATATGAATTTCTTTACAAGAAACTAAAGGTAAAAAGAAGTAAAATCGCTGGAAAAAAATCAAATAAAGTTATCTTCACAGCTTAAGTGAACTATGAAGTTACGTTAAACTGTAAATTTTGTTCAAAAATTCTGAAAAAATTGACAAGAAACTGAGGTAAAAAGAGGTAAAATCGTTGAATTATTTTTTTGAGATAAAATATTGATATCACAAAATTTATATGTAATAATATAGATACATATGAATCATAAGGTTTTGAAGTTTTATGAAATTATGGAAACTTACTTTGAATTCCAGTGCTCGCTTGAGTTGTATCACAACTTCACCTGCTTTTGGCCGTCTTTCTCTCTTGTGATGTAAGCACTGATACGCAATTCTTGCAAATGTTACAAATGATTGTGGATCAACTTGCTCTTTTATACCCTCAAACACTATCTGATCAAGTTTTCCTGCTTGATAGCGATTTTTAGCCAAAAAGGGCAAAAATAGATACTCATCATCTAGTTTTATAGATGATTGTTTCCCGCACAATATGTCAAATAAAACAGCACCCAATGAAAATATATCGGATTCTTTAGTTAAAATGTGTGTTTTCGAATATAGCGGATCACAATAGCCGATAGTTCCTGCTGCATCATCGATGACATATTCTATATCCTGATTTACTGGACATACCAAGGAATGCCCAAAACCTGCAATTTTTGCTTTCCAATCATCAAATAGTAGAATGTTGCTACTTTTGATGTTCCTATGTATCACTACTTCTTGATTTACATCAGTTGCATGTAGAAACTTCAACCCGCTTGCAATATCGATACATATTTTAAGCCGCATCACCCATGTAAGACTTGCGTCACTCAAGTACCCGTCAAGTCTTCCTCTAGATGCAAACTCATGCAAAATGATTTTTTCAATCTCATCATCACAGTAGCCTACAAGACCAATAACATTCTCATGTTTATACTTCAAAGGGATATCTAGCTCTCTAAAAAATCCAGCTTCTCTGTGACCAAATAACCTCCTATCCAACCGCTTTGCAGCAATGATGGTATGTCCATTAGCATGAGAAGCTACTCCTTTGTAGACATTCCCAAAACCTCCTTTTCCAAGGATATTGTCATCACTAAAGTTTTGTGTGGCTGATTTAATGTCTTCAAGTGACATTTTGAAGTTTTCCTTCTGGCTTTTTTCCTGTAAATCATTGGACAGTCGATCAATTAGATAAGTAAAAAAAGAAAATAGAAATGGATTACTATCTAAAATTCCTTTAAATTGTTATTTTGATTTTTTAGTTTCAGTTTCTCTTAGGTTTTAAACTTGCTACAACTCCTATAGAAGTAAATACTGCTTAATTACAAATAATTTTTTTTTTGAAAGTTGCTTAATTACGAATAATTGACTAAGGCAAACGAGCCAAGTTATATAACAGAATATTAATAAATTAGTGGGTAAAATAATCTATCAGACTTTGACTAAACCTTACACTTGAAAGTAGATTTTTGAGTTCTAAGGTATTTAAAAGGTTCTTCTGGGTTAGGTATAATGAAATCCTTAAAACTCAAATATTCAGCTTATTATGTTTCGTTGAAGGTGTATTGGGCAAAATGTCTTATTTTTAGCAAATGAGAAGATAAATCAGTGCATGCTTCTTTATAATGTTATAATAAGCCTGCAATACAATTTGCATACTGAACATGATTCAAAGAATTGTCTGATTTACTGCATCAGAATTGTTTATGGGTTAATGTTGTTGCAGACTATATATTGGTGTTCCAGTTGTATGGATCAAAAGCTCAAAGACTAATTCTTCCGCTAAGATGAAAACTTCGGATTCATATAATTTAAAGTGAATAATGAGGGCTTGTGATAGATGATTTTATGTGCTTGTTTTTTAATGTGGATCCATCAGTTTGAAACCGATGTTTTATGTGTTGATCATTTTAAGGTTTTTAGAACATGGATTGTTTCTGAGTGAGAATCATTCAGCAATTAAAAAGCGTTTATACTCTGTTTATGCAGTTTCACATGGGAGCGTTTATACTCTGTTTATGCAGTTTCACATGAAAAAAAAAAGAAAAAGAAAAAAAAGAAGCTAACTTACGAGAAAGTGAATGCATGAAGTGTCACATATTACTATTGAAAGGTTTTACGGATATTTAAATGATAGTATGTCCGGACTCGAACTCGAGACTTCGGGATTGCACACATTACGTATGAGAATTGATGTAAATAATTAATATAAATAAAACGTTATTATTATTAATTATTAGTCACGAAATAAAACATAACGATAGTAAAATAATTAACGAGGTTTGGTTAACGGTCGTTAAATATTAACTAGAAGGACTAAGAATGAAATTAGAAGTCGGGAAGGTTCTAGAATCCCTTTTGGGAGCCTAGGCCGATCGGTTGGGGTTTACAAACCCAATCCCACACAAACTTGGTCACCAAGATAAGTTACCTATAAATACAATTCATTGTATTCATTCATAACCTAATCTTGGATCACCAATAACCTAATTTCTGTTCTTCTCTCCTCCCTCTTTTCCTTGGCCGATTGTACACCCCCTCCACAAAGGGATCGATTTTTCCAAGTGAAAGAAAAAAGTATTTGGTTTTATTTGTGATTCAAGGAACTAGCTTTTCACATCAAATCGCTAATAGTACGTGTGTACAAGAACGAAGAACAAGCACACTTGAGCTTGTAATCCTTGGTGGTCGATTTCTTGGTTGGGTCGATTTTTACAAACCCTAAAGTTAGGGTTTTGGGTTTTGGTTCTTGTTCAATCAACGTTTGATTCTTGAATTGCTAAAAGGTACGCACTTTCTTGTTCGGTTAATTATTTACATATATTATTCCTATTTGATTCCGCTGCTTGCTTTGATGATGTTATTTGATTTATATATAATTGTTATGAGTATAAAATTCCAACAGTGGCATCACGAGCCGTTAATATGATGTAATTAATTACCAAAACACATAAAAATTGAATCTTTATGATTATTTGCATGTTTTTTATGGTTTCTAGGGTTTTGAATTCGAAACCCTAATTTTTTATATATAGGGTCTATTACCCTTTATTTATTTAATTAGGTTTTAATTTTGTAAAACTTGTAGAAACCCTAGGATTGCATGCTAATTTTATGTGGTTAATTAATGAATAATTGTTATGTGACATGTAATATGCGTATCTTGGGTGATAATTGTTATGCGGAATCCATGGTGGAACATGCATGTTTTGCCATGGAGTATTGTTTTTTGTTTATTGATTAATTGTTAAGTGCTACACACATGTTTTATTTATTTAATAATTATCAAATTGGGGAAGACCTCAATTATAACTAATAAAATTCGTTATATGCTAATTGGTATATTATTAACTTTGGCTTACGCAATCGACTTGTCGATGCATGTGGCTCATCTTCTTGCGAGATGAAAGCCATAGTTAATGTATGCATTTATTTACGACTAGAATTGTTATTAGAGTTTATTGAAATAATTATGCATGTGGCTAATTGTTTTTACATATGTTTAAATTGTTTAGTTATATGTTGATATTATTTGAGTGTGTTTAATTTTTTTTTATTAAAGTGCTTTTTTGTTTATATATTGTTTGACATGTTAGTAAGCAAAAAGGGTTTTTTGGAATAGAAAATTAAATAGACTAAATAATGGCGAAACTGATTTGTTATCTAAGAATTATTCTTGAACTTTTAATCGACTGATGCGACTGTACTAAATGGTTAGAACGGCTCACCCACTAGAACAAACTCAAAAGGGGGTTTAAAGAAGTGCGCTTAGTCACACTGAATAGGATGTCTAAGGTTATGCTTCAGCGCTTACCTGGTCCTCTGCCCCTGTGCGTTCGATTGGAGCTACCTAGTATAACCATTCTATGTACGAAGCATCTTAGTGCAAAGCTGTAAGTTTCTCAACGCATCGATTAAAACTTTGTAGAATTCAATCTTAGCAATTAAAATCTAATGTAAGTTTTTTGAAAATTTTATGTCATAAAGTTGTATGCATGCTTCTTTATACATAAGTTTTGATTACACGTCAAAAATTGTACCCTTTAAAATTTAAGTTTATGCCATCTAATGATATGAAACACTTGAAGTTGTAATTTAGTTATGTGAGACCTTGATCTAGATTACAATAACAAGGTGAATTATTTTGTTGTGTGAGACCTCAGCTTTATGATTTGTAGTTTCTAAATTAGACAACGTAATTAAGTTAGTTAGTGAGACCTATGACTTAAGGCATGAGATGGGATGAAACATGCTTACATTTTGCATTAATTGTTTTGGCAAAATTGTAAATCCCATAACTTTTGGAATTGAAAACTTGTTTGTCAATTATCGTTCTTCAACGATTACCTATTCTATACTTTCACCACTAGCAGATCAACTAATGTGGTGAAACTATGATAATGAGGATCCAAAATTCAAGGAAAATTCTATGGTTAATATGAATATTGACCAAAGGGTATTTTATTTTCTTGAATGTTTACTTATCGAAAGTACTAACTTTTGAAATTTTATTTCTGTAGAAATGGCTCAAGCTGAATCTACTGCACTAGCCTCGTCGTTCAAATCTATGTTTGATCGAGAGAAATTGACTGGTAGCGCGAATTTCAATGATTGGTATCGGCAACTCAGAATTGTCTTGAGGGTTGCCAAAAGACTCAATTATTTAACTACGCCTTGTCCTCCTGAACCTGCAGCTGACTGCTGAAGCGCGAGCTGCATGGCAATCTGAGTATGACAAGTATAATGAGTTCGCCTGCATTATGCTCGGGAGTATGAATCCAAACTTGCAAAAACAGTTTGAAAATTACTTCCCTAATCTCATGCTTGAAGAATTGAAAAGGTTGTTTGAAAAGCCTGTGACTGTAGAGCTGTATGATTTGATAGATGCTCTTCATAGTTGCAAGCAAGGAGAAGGGAACCTGTAAGCGCCAACTGCCTGGAAATGATGAGTTACATGGACCAGCTGGGGCGTCTTAACTATGTCTACCCTAATGACATAAAAATTGGCCTTATCAACAGATCCCTTAATAAGGAGTTTGATGGTTTCGTGCGCAATTATAATATGCATTGCACGGGGAAGACAGTCAGTGAGGTACATGCAATACTCATTGATTACGAGAAAGGTTTGCCCAAGAAGGCCTCTACACCTGCGGTTTTGACCATCCAGAAGGGTAGAATATCTAAGCCTAATAAGCCGCTAGCGAACAAGAAAGGGAAAGGTAAGGGTAAAGCTGATAAGGGAAAACAAGTTATGACTTATCAGCAAGAACCCAAGAAGTACCCTCCCAAGAAGTGTGAGAATCCGAAGAAGGATATGGCTTGTCATCACTGCACCGAGGTTGGACACTGGAAGAGGAATTGTCCACTGTACCTTGATGAGTTGCGCAATAAGAGGTATAAAAATACTGGCACTGTGGCCAGTACTTCAGGTACTCTTTTGATGATAGAATTATTTTCTTTTCCTCATAAAATAAATTCTTGGGTATATGATACTGGATGTGGTATTAGGGACTTAGAGGAGCAAGGAAGCTTGCCTATGGACAACAATACCTGCACGTGGGTAATGGAGCACATGGAGTCATTGAAGCTATAGGCACGTTTGATTTAGTTTTACCTTCGAGTCTAGTACTGTCATTAAACGATTGTCATTACGCACCTTCCATTGTTAGGGGTGTCGTTTCTGTTTCCTTCTTAAAAGATATTGGTTTCGCTCATACATTTACTGATTATGGAATTTTGGTTTCTTTAAATGGTGTTTTTTACTTTAATGTTATTCCAGTAAATGGTGTGTTTGAAATTGATTTGCATGATAATATGATTGATAAAAATAATTCTGTTTTTAGCATCAACAATAAAAGAATCAAAGGTGATTTGGATTCTTCATTTCTTTGGCATTGTAGACTTGCTCATATAGGCAAGAAACGCATGCAACAACTGCAACACGATGGGCTATTGCAAGACATCAATGATGAATCATTTGATAAATGCAAATCTTGCATATCTGGGAAGATGACCAAGAAACCTTTTACAAATAGTTTAGAAAGGGCTTCTGATCTTCTTGGTGTGATACATACTGATGTATGTGGACCACTAAGACATGTGTCAAGAAAGGGTGCTAGCTACTTCTTAACCTTTACTGATGATTTCAGTCGTTATGGTTATGTTTATTTACTTAAATATAAACATGAAGTCTTTGAAACATTTAAGGTTTTTAAGAGTGAAGTAGAACTGCAACTAGGAAAGAAGATTAAAGCTCTTCGATTCGATAGAGGTGGTGAATATTTAAGCCAAGAGTTTAAAGATTATCTAGCTGAGTGTGGTATCGTCCAGCAACTCACATCTCCATATACTCCACAACAAAATGGTATATCTGAGAGAAGGAATCGTACACTGCTTGACATGGTACGATCGATGTTTAATCTTACAACTCTTCCCTTATCCTTTTGGGATTATGCTTTGGAAACTGCTATTCGCATATTGAATATGGTTCCAACTAAGAAGGTTGATAAGACTCCTTATGAAGTGTGGTATGGGAAACCTCCCAACTTGTCTTACTTAAAGGTCTGGGGTTGTGAGGCGTTTGTTAAACGTGACTTTGCTGATAAGCTGCAACAAAGATCTGTTAAGTGTGTCTTCGTAGGATACCCTAAGGAAACTATGGGTTACTACTTCTACTTTCCACCTGAAAACAAAGTAATTGTTGCTAGGTATGGAGACTTTCTTGAAAAGGATCTCATATCTCATGAATTCAGTGGGAGAGTTTATGATCTGGAATATGATCAAGAAGATACAACACCTTCTGAGAACACTAGCCAACCTCAAGCAGAACCTGAAAGTCTGGACGTTCCACCTGAGATTGAAGTGGTTCCCATTCGTAGGTCTTCAAGGACTACGCGTGCACCTGAGCGTCTATGTCTCAACGTAGAATCTGAGGAATATATGTTAGGGGATCTTGGTGAACCTGCTAGCTATAAAGCTGCATTGATGAGTCCTGAAAAGGAAAAATGGTGAGTTGCAATGAACGGGGAAATGCAATCCATGAAAGATAACAAAGTCTGGATAGAGGTTGACTTACCTCCAAACGCTAAGGTAGTTGGAAGTAAGTGGCTCTTTAAGATAAAGACTGACATGGATGGCAATGCACACACCTATAAAGCTCGTCTTGTAGCTCAAGGGTATACTCAAACCTTTGGGGTAGACTACGAGGAGACATTTTCTCCTGTAGCAGACATTAGAGCTATTAGGATTCTTATAACCATAGCTGCGTACTATGACTATGAGATATGGCAAATGGATGTCAAAACTGCCTTCTTAAATGGTCGCCTAGATGAGGACATCTATATGGCGCAGCCTGAAGGGTTTGTGAATCCAAATTTCCGAAGCGTGTATGCAAACTTCAAAGATCCATTTATGGGTTGAAGCAAGCATCAAGGCAATGGAACAAGAAGTTTGATGAAGAGATCAAGAAATTTGGTTTCACTCAAAATCTTGATGAACCATGTGTGTATCACAAAGCTAGTGGGAGTAATGTTATTTTCCTTGTCTTATATGTTGATGACATATTGATCATGGGAAAAGATATTCCAAGTACGCAAGATGTAAAGTCTTATCTTGGAAAATGCTTTTCTATGAAGGACTTAGGGGAAGCAGCATTTATTCTGGGGATCAAGATCTACCGAGATAGATCAAGGCGGTTAATTGGACTGAGCCAAAGTGCTTACATTGATAAAATATTGAAGAGATTCAGTATGCAAAATTCCAAGAAGGGATATTTGCCGATGCAAGTTGAACATGGCTTAAGTAATAAACTATGCGCGTCAACACCTGAAAAGGTGGCGTACATGAAGAAGGTTCCTTATGCTTCGGCTGTAGGATCTATCATGTATGCTGTGAGATGTACAAGGCCTGATGTGGCGTTTGCACAGAATATCACCAGTCGGTATCAACAGAATCCAGGTGTGAAACACTGGCATGCTGTTAAGAACATTCTTAAGTATCTAAGGGCTACTAAAGAAATGTTTCTAGTATATGGAGGAAATCCAGATGCAGAACTTGATGTTACAGGTTTCTGTGATGCATCATTCCAAACTGATAAAGATAATATGAAGTCTCAAACTGGTTATGTCTTTGTCATTAATGGAGGAGCAGTTGACTGGAAGAGCAAGAAGCAAACAACGGTTGCGATGTCTATTACAGAAGCTGGAAGCTGCGATGGAAGCTATTTGGATTAGGAAATTCATTTCGGGACTCGGAGTAATGCCCTCAATTGAATTGCCTTTAAATGTGTATTGTGACAACTCTACTGCAATAACATTTGCCAATGAGCCTGGAGTCATGAAAGGCGCCAGACATTTTCCTCGTCAATATCACTATGTTCGAGAACAAGTCGACATAGGTGAAATCAATCTACTCAAAGTTCATACAAATGATAATCTAGCTGATCCCTTTACGAAGCCTTTGCGAAAGGAAAAACTTACTGACCATGCTGATGGGATAGGACTTCGTTTAGCTAGTAGTTTCATGCAGATCTGTGATTAGTATTTGGATAAAGGATGTTATGAACAAATATTACTTTAATGAAATAAAATAGTTGGTTATGTTTATTTTTCATTTTCTTAATATTATATCCTATATTTGCATGTTTAATCCGTGAATAACTTATGTTATTCTAAATAGTCCGTTGTCGATCAATGATATGGGAATGTCATTGAACTAAGACAAATATGAGTTTTGGTAGAATATATTTTTAAAGTATATTGATGCGTGGGACATACCAAATTCACATGATATTCAATGAATTGAATATAGGACTCATCCCAACTTTACATGATGATACTTTATGGATCTTTGTCATTAAGTATATCATGAAGTGTTTATCCTCAGACTTGAGATGCCATATAACTAATATGAATGTAGTGCATTTGTGTAAGATAGTCTAACGCTATCCGTAACTGGTAGTTATAAGGGCTATTTTCGGAAGTTTTGCAAAATTCATGAGTTATGTTTGTAGTCAAGAGAATTTGTTCATTTGAATTTGTTTCAAAGCATAATACTATATTTGGGCCCCTCGTAGGGTTGACAAGATGTTTGTATGGCCATACCCAAGATCTATCTGGAATACGTTCAGAAGATTTGGTAATCGATCTTGTTCAATCATATACAACGAGAAACAGAATGTTAACTTATGAAATGACTTGATCCATATTCATAAGTAATGTAGTATTAGAAACAAAAGGATAAGTAAAAATGATGAATCATTAAATGGTTTTTTCCAGGAGACCATACTCGATTTGATCTGGGGACATTGGCGTGCGAAAGCTAGACTAACCAATGTCATTACTATATTTAGTAATATCCAAGTGGGAGCTGAAAGGTTTTATGGATATTTAAATGATAGTATGTCCGGACTCGAACTCGAGACTTCGGGATTGCACACATTACGTATGAGAATTGATGTAAATAATTAATATAAATAAAACGTTATTATTATTAATTATTAGTCACGAAATAAAACATAACGATAGTTAAATAATTAACGAGGTTTGGTTAACGGTCGTTAAATATTAACTAGAAGGACTAAGAATGAAATTAGAAGTCGGGAAGGTTCTAGAATCCCTTTTGGGAGCCTAGGCCGATCGGTTGGGGTTTACAAACCCAATCCCACACAAACTTGGTCACCAAGATAAGTTACATATAAATACAATTCATTGTATTCATTCATAACCTAATCTTGGATCACCAATAACCTAATTTCTCTTCTCCTCTCCTCCCTCTTTTCCTTGGCCGATCGTACACCCCCTCTACAAAGGGATCGATTTTTCCAAGTGAAAGAAACAAGTGTTTGGTTTTATTTGTGATTCAAGGAACTAGCTTTTCACATCAAATCGCTAATAGTAAGAGTGTACAAGAACGAAGAACAAGCACACTTGAGCTTGTAATCCTTGGTGGTCGATTTCTTGGTTGGGTCGATTTTTACAAACCCTAAAGTTAGGGTTTTGGGTTTTGGTTCTTGTTCAATCAACGTTTGATTCTTGAATTGCTAAAAGGTACGCACTTTCTTGTTCGGTTAATTATTTACATATATTATTCCTATTTGCTTCCGCTGCTTGCTTTGATGATGTTATTTGATTTATATATAATTGTTATGAGTATAAAATTCCAACAACTATGGGATAAGAATATCACTTACCTGTGCTTGTAACGATCTTTTTAGTTTATGAATGACGTCGTCTATTGTTGGACGTTGAGCTTGAGTTTCTACCACACATCGATATGCAATCTCTGAAAATATGTCCAAAGAATCTTTGTTGGGTCCTTTTCTTCGAGCAAAGACTTGTCCATCAGCTTCTTCTGTTATCTTGTTATCAATAATTTTGATTAGTGTTCCATTTTCAAAATGATGTCGTGCAATGGGTGCAATCCCCTTCTTATTGACCTTGGTGTAAATACGATCATAGGCCAACGTCCCCGTTAAGATCTCGAATAACACTACTCCAAAAGAGTAAATGTCTGATTTCTTATTTAATCTACCGTACTTCTTATATTCTGGATCCAAATACACATTTGTACCTGCAATCGTGTCGGTATTGAGAGTGCTG
This sequence comes from Chrysanthemum seticuspe, assembly GCA_019973895.1. Classification (NCBI taxonomy): domain Eukaryota; kingdom Viridiplantae; phylum Streptophyta; class Magnoliopsida; order Asterales; family Asteraceae; genus Chrysanthemum; species Chrysanthemum seticuspe. Next base: position 12,354,398 of record BPTQ01000001.1, read on the forward strand.
GCCTCTTGATCTATTGGGTGGATTTTGGAGAGCCCAAAATCAGCAATCTTTGCCTCCCAATTATCACCCAATAGGATATTCGCGCTTTTGATGTCACGGTGTATTATCTTTTGTTTGTCCTGATCCGTGTTGGAGTGAATGTATTTCAAGCCATGTGCTATATCAAGACATATTTTTATACGTTGCACCCAATTAAGATTAGTTATTCTATCATCGCTTTCAATATAATTTTCCAGACTTCCTCTAGATGCAAGCTCGTATATAAGGATCATGTGATCAGGACCTTCATCACAAAAGCCAAGAAGGGAGATTATATTGTCATGTTTACAGCTACTCAAAGTTTCAATCTCTGTAATGAACCCTTGCTTTCCTTCTGGATTGAAAATGTGTTTTATGGCTACCGTGCTTCGTCTCTTGGGAAGATCACACTCATTTATCCCTTCTATCGAAGACCAGTTACTGCTATCAAGATGTTCGAGTTGTGCCTTGTATACCTTACCATATCCGCCTGACCCAATGCAATATTTTTCAGCAAAATTCTCGGTTGCCAACTCTATATCTGTAAGTCCAATCTTCAAGTGTTCCAAGCTCTTCCCCTGCAACATAGTGGAGTTATGAATCACCCCATAAAGGCTAGTAAGGATGGGAGTGAAATTATAAAGAAATTGTTTTTATAACCGAATGAACTTAATACAATATGAAAACGATCAAAAGCCTCAACTGACTTGTTTCAGGTTAATTAATACTGTATATTATGTTTCGTTTTATTAGAAAAAGGACTAGTGTTGTATTATACAGTACCAAGGATCTTTTAGCCTGCACAAACTAAAAGCTTGAATTTTATTCATGTGGGGAACGAATTCAAACAATATTTAAACTTGTAATTAAGAATATTAATTTAATATGACCATCGTTATAAAAAAATTCTAACATAACATAATAATAACACATTTAATTTATTAGTAAGTCATCATGATACTCTCATCATAGCAATAGGGCTAATACAAGTCTCGCGTATTAAAAATTTGGTAAAAATCACTAAAATTAACCAAAGCACAATTTATTTGTACCAAACTATATATTAAAATAAATAAGAGATTATGAAACTAATCATAAAAATTGCGATTATTAAATATCTTGCGATTTTTATCTTCAAAAATAAGAATTATTCCAATATTGGGTTGATTTTACTCATATTTCCAAATTATAAATTAAAAAAAGACAATAATATTCCACAATTTTTCATGCACATTAACACCATTCAATTGAAAATATATCACTTTTTTATCGTGTCATGCATCCATTTTTTTCACTAAAAAATCATAGATTTTGCTATTTGTAGCCTTAAGTGCTATATTTAATACTAAAACATTTGTATTTGTGGTAATTTTAGTTGTTTTGAAAATGTTAAATTCATGAGTAGACGGCTAGTTTGAAGGCCATACAATTTATACATGTCAACGTTTGTTAATGTTTATCATATACCAGAAAATATATACGACCTTCAAAACTTCTAACTGCAAGAGGTGATCTAATGGTAAGAATGCAAGCTTTTTAAAGCGGAGGTTAAGGGTTTGAATCCAAAAGTGAAAAAATTAATCCTCATGTGGCCATGAAGGTTCACATGCACCGACTCCGGGCTATCCTAAGTAGTTGCCTTGAGATTAGTCGGCTCGCAATGTCAAGTCGGAAATCAAGTAAAAAAGACTTCGTTATTGTATAAATTGTAAAGCAGCTAAATGATAGTGGACCCGCGTATCAAACATAATAAAATATTCTTTCTATTTTAATTATTATTTTTTTGACGACAAGTTATCCACAGGCTTAAACTACCAAGTACCAATTATCTTTATTATTTGACTCCATTTACATGTTTTAATGAATTCCCTTTTAGATAATTGTTGAGTTTATTCATACCGGATGAGCTTTGAATATTAAGTAATTTCACATTGGCAATCATATGTTTAGACATCTCGCGTATGCGTGATTAGGGATATAAAATGTCATTAATTGGATAAACGCTTGCTAGACTATTTGGTTAAAATTAAATAACTGTGACCATTAAGTAAACTAGGATTAGTTAGTATCAAGAATGAATCTCAATGATTAATTGAGCACTTAATGAGTTTAGATTAGTAAACCATTATCACACATCGAGTTGGCTACTAATAAACATATGTGTTAGGTTCTAGCTACCCAAACTAGGTCTAGTACATATAACATCACTAATAGGGCATACATTAGGACATTGAACAGGTTAATCGAGTCATTGGTACATGCAGGGAAATACCTAGGTTAGCATGTTCTTCGTTTATTGATTTTCCATCCATTTTATTTCTTGTTCTTTTATTGTCTTGTTATTTTACTTTTTAATACTTAAAATCCTGGTCCCAAAAATAATAATAATAATAATAAATAAAAATTATTGTCATTTTAATTTTATCAACTTAACCCGTCGATCTTACGATCGACCTCGTCTTATCGAGTATATACAATACACGATCGGCTACACTACCCGTAAGAGTTAGTCTATTTCTTGTTAGATTAGTTATAAATACTAAAACCGGATTTAACACATCAACTATATTAGAAATGACGACACTATTATGATTATTATCACGTTATTATGACTAATAATTCATAGCTAGACATATATAGAAGGTTGGGTGTTTTCTTTATAATATTTGAAAATGTTCTATGTGATAAATAGATGTCGCGATTCAAATTTTACTCTGATGCAAACGAATAGAATAAAACAGACATGCTTAAAATATTACCACTGCTCAAAGTCCGGGTAAGTTTATTCTCGTTATAATTAAATACTCATTCATCGTTCTTATAAATATATTTGTTTTCACGTAATTGATAAATGAAAAGCAACTAAATAAAAAATCTAGTAGTTAAATATTACCGAGTATGATTTTAATAAGGTGGTGTTGTGTTTACTTATTTACCAGGCTATATTTTGAAAAACTCATAAAGCCAACTATTTTTAAAATTACGAGCTGAGCCTATGTGTAGTTGAGTTTATATTTCTTATTTAAGTTGATAAACTCTAAAACTCAGGTAAAATATATATAATAATCTTTAATCTATAAACTAAAATTGACGAACCAAAAGCATAAGTTTCAAAAGTGGATTGCTGTCATTTTCAAAAATGAGAATTAGAAATGATTATTTATGCAACACAAATTCTGTAAGATAAACAAAAATTGTAACTTTAATGCAAGAGTAATTATATTCATAGTCTAGATAAAAAAATGGACTTTATAATTTATGTAATTTACTAGACAAGTAATTACCTTCTGATGAGTAAATGCTGTATCGGCTGCAAGAATTGAATGTTCATTTAACTGCAATAACAAGTGAAGGTAACTAAATCAATACTTTATACAGTAATTATGTTGACACGATGATGAAAGTGAAACAAGGTGTTACCGCATTTTCACGTTCCAATTGAAGTTCCAAGGCTTTCTCAAGTCTCGGGACAATCTCATCAATACTCGGACGTTGTGATTGTTCTTCGTTCAAGCAATCATGCGCTGTTTCCACGAAAAGTTTGAGTGATTGCGGATCCATTTGCTTCCATAGTATTGGATCAATTATATCATTTAGTATTTTCTCTCTATGATGGAAAAGGACAACTGGAACCAAATACTTATTATCTTGATTGTCAATTATTGATTCTCTACCACACAGTAGTTCAAACAATACTATCCCAAACGAGTACATATCTGACCTGTGGCTCACAATGTTAGTCTCAATATATGTTGGGTCTCCATACCCTTTCACATACACAAGACTATAAGTATGAAATGAATGGTGCCTTTCAGATGCTTCAATCTTCATGGATCTTTCAAACTCAGATAACTTGGGTTCCCAGTCATCATTTAACAGAACTGTGGCACTGTTGATTTTCCGGTGGATTACGCTGAAATCGCGTCGCTTATGATAATGAATATAACTCAACGCTTGCGCAATACCGACAGATATCTCCAATCTTCGCACCCATGTCAACAACGTCGGGTCACTTAGATATTGGGTGAGACTTCCCCTGGCCATCTCATTCCTGTAAATGATGATTTTCTCATCATTCTCATTACAAAACCCAACAAGAGAAACCATATTTTTATGCTTGAGACTATAAAGCATGGAAATCTCCGTCCAAAACATCTGTTCTAACCTCCGAGCAATGATTTCAATCCACTCACCGTACCACGAGAGCTGTCCCTTGTAATCCTTAAAAAATTCAGTTATGCAGATGACATTTTGTTGAGCGAAGTTGTTGGTGGCAGATAGGATATTTTCAAGCGGAATTCTGATGTGAGCAATTTTTTTCTGTGAATTAAGTAAAATTGTGAGTGGCTTTTCAAACAAAAAAGTAAAATTGTGAGTGACTTTTCAAGCAAAAAAGTAAAAATGTGAGTGAAAAAAAGGGAGTATAATAATGCCTACAAAGTGTTCAATATAATTCCTGAACCATATCTAAGACATTGTAGGTTTAATTCTGCATATATCTTGTAATTTATAGTTATTTGACTGAGGATAATATTTAAAATAACATCCTACGATTTGTTCATCGTATTTACCTGTATATACTTAATTTATGGTCATCTCATAAAGTCAAGAGCTTGTATAAGTTCAATCTCAATGGAACTCATTAATGAATGATTTTTTTCCTTTACCATTAGCGAAATATCGAAATCTCTTGAGTTTGAATAATCTTTCTATAGACTTTTTGAAATCAAATGATTATGTTATTGCTGCATTCATTCCAGTTCTTATATACTACTCATACTTGTTTCAGGCACAAAATGATTTTTACAAAGCGTATGAGAAGGAGACCCATAATACCAAGGACCAATTGAAGGACTATATATGGAAAGCCTTGAAAAGTGGCAAGGTAATGTTTCAAAGCAGATCAATAATCCCAAAAAAAGTCAACTGATAACTGCTTATATAATACCGTAAAAGAATAAACACTGAAATTAGAAGGTTGTTACCCATTTGACCCCTAGCATTGTTTCAACTTTCAAAGCAGACCAGTAATCCCAAAAGGTTGTTACCCATTGCTTGCATACAATATTGATAAGGAGTTCGGGTGCGTGTTGAGTGTAGATGTCATACGTTATTTCGCAGAGTATTCTTTTCTGAGACTAATACGTGTCTTATATTTTCCGTTTATGCCTTGTTAGGTGGAATAAAGAGGCCAAGGGAAAATATTAAATGAGTATACTGTCAAAACTAAAGGCTAAGATAACCAAGGTCAAAAGGATTATTATGAGTAGTATTGAGACGGTAGTTGTTTTGTTTACATGATTTTTGTTTCTTGACCATCATTTAGCTACCTTTTTCGTCTTTTTAACATGTCGGGTTTTGGTGTTTCATGGTGGTTATGAGATATTAATGTTGCTTATATTGGCTGAGGTTACTAGGTATGTTGTGTTTAATCTCTTACATTAACTTAAGTGTGTGTCAGGCTGGGTTGACATGAAAAAATATTTTGTCCAAGAAAAACTGATAGTCAAAATTTTTTTATTGCCATATTATTAAAATAATAATATATATATATATATTTTTATATAAAAAGGATTTAGAAAGTTTTATTCACTAAAAATACACCGTTGGTGACTATCAAGTCTTAACCAGTGACCTGATTGGCCTTTTTCCTATGAGTTATTCATTTTTTAATCGCCACATAGAGACAAACCATAACATGGACACACAAATTTATCAATGCGTCATAAGTTTATTACTCCCTCCGTCTCAAAATTATTGTCAAGAGACAAAAATCACCAAGTTTAATAAAAGTGGGGCCACAACAATTTCAACCATATTCCCTCACTAAATTCTCTATTTATTACTAAAAATAGAAAGTGAACAATTTTTTTGAGACATCCCAAAAAGAAAATATGGACTATTAATTTGAGACGGAGGGAATAATAAGACTAGTGCTTCCAAGGTTTCTAAAGATGTGGGTAATTCTGCTGCTAATGATACGAATGATACGCAAAGTTTGGCTGAGCCGAATTATGGTCTTGATCAGGTCGTTTTGGAAGCGGGTAAGACCTTTGAAGAGGCTATGTGTGGTGTTGAAGTTACGAATGCGGAGAATGCGAACGATGGTACTAATGTTATTTCTAATTCGTCTCCCAATGTTCATAAACAGCCCAAACCAACGGATGCCCCGAGTGTGAAGCCGGTTTCATATGCGGGTGCTACGTCAATTGATTCTACGAAGCGCAAGTCTAATTTTCGTAGGTTGGAATGTAGTAAAAAGTCTAATGGGGTGGATCTCTCCATTCCTATTGTGAAAACCGGCAAATTTAGGGAGTTTATTTTAGGTAACCGCATTACGTTAAACTGAACCGAGCTTTGCCTTTAACACTATTTTTATAAACCATGACTTGATTTTATATCGTCTATTTGTTTCGGTTTATTTCACTATTGAATGAGTTACCGTATGAGTTTTAACTCTATTTGGTAGGCACTATTCGATTGAAAAACCTATAAACGAGAAAGATTGTAATTTTTAGACCGTAACTCGAAAATTGACAAATAAATAGTCAAAAATCGTGGAAAAAAAGTAAATAACGATGTTAGAAAGTTGAATGAACATCGTGGGACACTCAGGGGACAATTTATGAGCTCGAGAATGGGTAAACAGGATAGTTACGAAAAATTACAACTCCGACCCCTCTTGTTTAGCCTAGCCGGCCACCCCCTCATCCCAAATAATTATTTTTGAGGTCCCTAGTGGCCTAGTATAAATACCCCACCTAACCCCTCATTTGATACTTTCATTTCTCTCGCTAGAAAACACACACAAGCTCTTTCTCTCTCTAACTTCTCTCTAAAAACCCTAAACCACCACCACCTAGTGGCCGCCGCCACTGTTCCGGCCATTTTCTGGCCACCACCGGCGCGTCACCCCCACCTCCACCACTATATTGAAGCTCTCTTTATCCTCTTTCCAACCATATATAACAAGCTCCATTTGGACCTCCATAACACCTTCAAATCTTTGAATCAAGATTCGTACTTTTAGGTTTTCAAAGGGTTTTTGCAATTGGTGATTAGATAAGGTAAGGGGAACATGTTTTGAGCTTGTTTGGGTGATATAAACCCACGAATTTCAAATTAGGGTTTTGACCTAATTTTTATTTTTGGGGCTTTTGGGTGGAACATGATATTAAAGCTAATTAGTGTTGAAATAAACAAGTAATTACTGTTTGGTACATGTGTGGTGTATTAATTTGATGGGTTTATGCATTTTAGGTTTAGGTTCATGTTTTTTATTAAGAATAGTTGATGGGTTTTGTGTTTGGATAGTGTTTGGAGCTTGAATGATTAGATTGGGATGTTGTGGAAGTGATTTGGTTGTGTTTGGATGGGAGACATGGGACGTACGAACCACCATGGTCACGTACGTGACCCATGGGTTGGTGTACGTGACCCACTTGGGTCATGGGTCCAAGTCGAGTCGATTTGGTAGCTTGTTGATTGGTATTGTTGATGTTTGGATGAGACGCGTGGAGCCGAAAAGCTTCTAGAGCTTGTTTGGTTCACATGGTCTTGACCGCGACCGTGTCATGACCATTAGGGTCATAACATTGGTTTCGAGTACTTTTAGTTGATTGATTGGTTGGCGAGATTGTTTTGAATTGATTTGGGATTGAATTGCGCTAATATGACTTTTAATTTGGACTTGATATATATAATTGTCAACTTTGAGCTACGTCGGTGTTACTTTGACTTTTTAGTCAATAGTTGACTTCGACAAAGCCGTAACATGGACTTTAGTATAATTTGGACTATTGATTGATTAAAAGCCGAGAAGTTATGACTCGTGCTTGTGGACTCGAAACGAATAACGATATGAGATTAATATTGGAAATTGACGAAATATATATTTATGTGTGAAAAATGATAATAAACTATGAAATATAAATAATAAATGGGTTTTTGTACCAAAAATAACGATAACAAGAATTATCTTGTTATTTACTATTTTTAACGGAAACTAACGATTAAAAATGGAATTGTTTTATTATAAATAAACAATTAATGTTTCGAGTACACGTTTATCGATATATGCCAATGATGGGCATTTAATACTAGTTTTTCAAGTATTCAGTCGTTATGTTGTGTGCATGGATTACGGATAACCTAACATTAATAGTGTTGATCCACGTGGGTAGCGGACTTATTAGGTTGACGAATCTAATAAGAGCCAGCTAGGTAGGTTGGGTAACCTTATTAATGGGTGACTTATCCTTATGACTCGTTAGGATGCGACCGGTTTATGGAATAATAAGCGATACGAATGAATAATTGAGTTTATCGAGTTGACGAATTCGATGAGGTCTACTGTTTATTCCGAAACTTATTGGACTATGGAGCTTATCACTTAGACGTCTCATTATGTTGAATTGAGTCACATATTGTGTTGAATGGAGTTGCATAATGTGTTGCGAAGCCTGACATATTGGTTGTTTGAATGCATTCATGGCATCATATTGAGTCGATACACCCACATGAGGAATACCAAACACTATGATTAAATGGTGAAACGAGACATTTTGGAAATAACGAAATAGAATACATTAGGGTAGATAACGTTGATGTTGAGGAATGTATATATTAAGTTTGGTCTACATTAATAGGTTGTGCCGAGTCGATAGTTGCTGTGTCGTGATACCGTTATCTTCTGCTAGTGTTTATTTGTGTGTTGATTTCTTGAGGTGAGTTTCATAGCCCCACTTTTATTCTACGTTTTGGACTATTTTGGGGTGAGAATCATGATGCTATTTTTGGACCGTGAAAACTATTTGGATGTGCTTATGTGCTTGACTATATAGATAGATTGTGCAGTAGTTGTTGCCTTAGATTAGGTTAGACCGTTGCCTAGCTAAGAAGAGACTTCTACCTCGACATAGTCCAGGGTTGGCAATTGTTCTCGATTTTGCCACAACAGTGCTGGACTAGAGTCGCGGGGGCCCGAGTAATCCCTGGACGCGGGATTTGATTGGAGATCCGGGTAGGATCATGTGTGAAACGGTATTTATCTATCTTAGGTCTTGCATAGCAAATCAACTCCTTTTGGTCCACCATGATTTTGTTGAACTTAAACCTATGAACTCACCAGCATAAGTTGACCTTTTAGCATGATTTCTCATGTATTTGAGAGATGTTTGGATTACTTGATCGGTGGAAGCTTGGCAAGAAGGCGGGGTTCAAGGATCATTTTTGACTCTGATAAACTTTGGGGACCTATTTTGTTAAACTATGTTTTGGGCCTAATATTTATACTTTTGGATTAAATGTCTTGAATACTTAAATTTGGGATTGGTTTTGAATGGTTAAACGACTATCTTTTGCTATACTTGTGTGCGATACCAATCCAAAAAGTAACGCCCCGAAAACTTGATTAAGTCTTCCGCTGTACCGAGATTTGGGGGTGTTACACCTATGAAAGTCGTTGAGGAGGTAAACTCTAAATTTGAGAATACCCTTTATCGTTATTTTCTTGGTAAACATAGGCCAAGTATGGTATTCAAAAGGTTATGATGAATGCTAAGGGGTTCTTTTTCTTTAATTTTTCCACTCGTAAAGGTCTTGATGATATTCTTGAAGGGACCTGTGGATGATTAGAAATGTGCCAATTATTCATAAAAATTGGACGTTGAATACTAATGTGCTTAAAGAGGATTTGACTAATATTCCGGTATAGGGTTAAATTCCATGATGTGCCCCTTGCTATGTTTTCTAATGATGGTCTCAGCCTCCTAGCCACATTGATTGGTACGCCAAAATTGTTAGATTCTTACACTAGTCAAATGTGCTTGGAATCATGGGGTCGAAGTAGTTTTGCTAGGTGCTTGATTGAAGTTAAGGCGGATCACGTTCTTAGGGAGAGCATCAATGTTGAGATTCCATTACTTGATGGGACAGGTTCTACTATTGAAAAGATTCGGGTTGAATACGAATGGAAACCGCCTCGGTGTGATACGTGTAAGCTTTTGGTCATACGCTGCTTGATTGTCCTAAATCTGTTCCACCTCCTACTCAGCCTAAACAGAGTGTTAATGATGGTTTTCAAACTGTCAATAACAAGAATAAGGGTAGGAGTGGTGGTCCAAGTGTTCCAAGTAAGGGAGGTTTTACTAAACCTGATGTGGGTCCTAAGTTTAGGTATTAACCTAAAGCACCTCCTCCTGAACCCTTAGAAGGTGGATAATACAAAGAAGAAAGCCATTGATGTGGCCAGTATGAGTGGGACAAGATTGCTACATATCTAATCCTTTTGATGTACTTAATATGATCGATACTAATGAATGTGGCACTCTTACTGATGTAGTGGATTCTGGTAGTACAATGGAAGCAAAGGAGGTTGGGTCTCTTAAGACCGGTAATGTATCACAAGAACCGCTTGTGAGTGATTCAGTGGAAGCTAACGAGGTTGGTCCTACCCCTTTTGTTGAGAAAATTGGGGAGTTTGAAAAGTATCTTATTGATAGGAAAGCTACTCTTGTTGATGATGATGATGGTAATTCTATTAAAAAGGTTGATTATCTAGGTAATAAAAAGGATTTTCCGTCTACTTCTTCTACTAAGAGGGTTAACCCATTCTCTAAGGTGGGAGAGATTGCTGACTAAGATAGTGATGAAGAGGAGGTTGTGAACACTTTTGATGAGTCAATGAACCTCTTTGGTGGTGGTCATGATCGTGAAGATGATTATGATGACTATGATTATGATGACCATGTGGATCAGGTCTATGATCTTCCAGGGAATTTGGATGCTTATTATGACACGTATGGTATCAAGCTCCAAGGCCTTTGGTAGGAAGTAATTTTGTTTCCATAGGAGTCTAATGTTATCTTTTGAGTAGTGGTTTATTTTCTTGTTAGAGAATAGAAAGTATCTTGTTATATAAACTTTCCGCCTATGTAACGGGCTGAGATATGAGATTCACCCATATCCTTTGTACTTAAATGTTTTTTGGAGTAATATATTTTATTAGGTCTTTGACCTTTTACCCAAAAAAAACGTTTATTAATATTTGTGGCTAGTTTTGAAATGCGAAAATACTTGAAGATTACAGTCTTTATAAGTTTAAGTTTTGAGGTTAAAGACACAAAAAAAAAAAAAAAAAAAAAAAAAAGAGGATGGACAAATCATATGTAGCTATATGTAATTTTGAAGAAAATTAGTTTAGATCTAAGCTACAGTGCAAGGCCATATATACTACCTTGTGGTAATGAACTTGCTAAACTACAGGTAGATTTTATAACTGTACTACTTTTAAAATTTTGATTTTACATTGCAACTCAGCAATCCCCTGGTTTCTAATTTTAATCGTCTACCAGGGACACACACCCCCAGTTCACAAATGTTTGCAGACATCAACAAGTACTTTTACTATACCACTTTTCTTTTTTTCAATATTTTGAAACCCGGTTCGACCCGGATGGTTCGACCGGTCGAACCGGTTCCGGCTTAGATAACGGGTCAAAAGAAACCGGTTTTTAAGAATTCAAAACCCAGTGTGACCCGCTGGGTTTTACCCGTTTCTATAATTCCGGCTGGGTTTGTCATTAAATCTTTTGTATGTGTCCGACATTGCTTTTTATAAGTTTTTAAAGGCTTTAAAAGCTGTTTAGACAGGTTTTTATGGTGTTTTAAACACTTTCTATTTGTTTTTTGGACAGCAGAAAGATGGGCTTTTTGGACTGGCTTATATGCTGTTTTAACAGATTTTATAAGCTGTTTGGACATAGCCTTAACATGGCTGTTTGGAAACAAGTTTTTGCAGCAATTACATGCTCTTTTTTTGTAAAAACAAGTTTTATATTTGTATGTTGTTTTTAGCAGTAATTACAGCTTTTATATGCTGTTCCAAAACAATTTTTTACAGCAACCATGTTGTTTTGTGCAGCAATTACATGTATGTATGCCGTTTTTTTTACAGCGATTGGCAATTACATACTTTCAAAGGTTTGTATGCTATTTTTCAGAGCAATTACAAGCTGTTTGGACATCAGAAAGTTGGATGTTTGGACATGTATATATGCTTTAATCTTATAAGTGTGTTAAACAGAATATTATAGTCTTTGATTCAGAATATTCTCTGCAAGTTGAATGGTCTAATTGTGAAACTGATCAGAGGCTAATAAGGTACTAGGAGTTTTATAGGGTAAAGCCAAAGTGTAAACTGATAGAGCGAAGGTGTATAGAATGATTGAAGAGGAAAAACCGTCTTACCACTTTTTGATGTCCGAGTTGAAGTTCCAACGCTCTCTCAAGTCTAGTGATAATCTCATCAATATTTGGGCGTTGCGATCGTTCTTCGTTCAAGCAATCATACGCTGTTTTCGCGAAAATGTCGAATGACTGCGAGTCTACTTGTTTCCATAGATCCCAGTCAATTATTTCAACAAGTCTTTTTTCTCTAAAATGGGTAACGGCCAGCGGAGCCAAATACTTATTTTCTTGGTCGTCATTGATTACTGCTTTCCTACCACACAGTAGTTCAAACATTACGATCCCAAAAGAGTAGATATCTGACTTGTGGCTCACACTTTTAGTCTCTAAATATGTTGGGTCTGTATACCCAGGATTGTTGTAAACTTTATCAGTATCGAAAGAATGGTGCCTATGAGATGCTTTAATCTTTATGGAATGGTAAAAACTAGATAACTTGGGTTCCCAATCATCATTTAATAAAACTGCGTTACTGTCGATGTATCGATGTATTACGCTGAAATCGCGTGGCTCGTCATAATGTATGTAGCTCAATGCATGCGCAACACCGACACAGATCTCCAATCTTCGCACCCATGTCAACAACTTCGGGTCACTTAGATGATAGCCGAGACTTAATCTGGCCATCTCACCCCTGTAAATGATGATTTTTTCAGCATTTTCATCACAAAACCCAACAAGAGAAACTAGATTTTTATGCTTGAGACTAGATAGCATTGAAATCTCCATCCAAAAGTGTTGTTCCTTTTCATCATCCCATTCTTTATTCCACTTCTGAGCAAAGATAGCAATCAACTTACCAGACAAGAAGAGATGTCCCTTGTAATGACTTCCCAAATCAGATTCTCCCAAAAAATGCTTTTCAGCAAAGTAGTTAGTGGCGAATAGTATGTTTATAAGGGGGATTTTTAAGTGAGCAAAGTCGTCATGATTGACTGAAGACATTATGTTTTCTGTTTTATCAAAAGGCGTTTGGGTTACAAAAGGATGTGAAGGAAGGCAGAGGTTATTTAGTTTAAACAAAGAGTAGTAACAACTGATGCGTGTATGTATTACGTATATATAGGCAATCTCCACCAACCATCCTATTTTCGTAAATTCTATTAGTAGCTATTTTCGAAAATTCTATTAGTAGATCTAGAAATTTTAGTATGGCTATTGTAGTTTTTTATTTTAACAATTGAGTAATGATTGAGAGGCCTAAAAGATATGCCTAAACTCATGCCTAAAACTGCGTGGCATCATCTGGCTACTTTTTCACAAACCATCAGGATCATGGCACGTATGTTTAGGTGTGTCTTTAAACAGATAATTAGGTCTCCAAATCATTTCCCTTAACAATTCTAGGTCCATAATAACCATTGATACTAATGTTAAACACATATTTTTAAAAACTTGAATGAGTTATTTTATTGAAATTTATATGTAATCACGTTGTTATTCAAATTACTTCGTGTTTTAGTTTCTACTTTTCTCATACCAACAACACTTTAATAGTTCCAAATTCAAATCTGCTTGTTAAATGGTCCCAAAAACCAACTTCAATCTAAGACAAAACAGGCTAAGTTCAAAAGTATTAATTTCACTTCGTACATAAAAGCTTTGCAGGATTTTCTACGTACGAAATAAAGTCGGAAAAAATGAACATGTGAACAAATTTGGTAAACGTACATTGTTAGCAACTTAGTACTCATATATTTTAATCGTTAGGCCATTATTTATTATAGACCTGTGTTACACTATCCAACTTGCAATAAATATTACTACCTATCATCTATTGCTTATATTTTGTCTTTGAGGCACTTTTAAAGAGAGTGGATGAAAGCGAAAGTAATAAAGTACACGAAAGTACATAAGTAATGTAAAGCACTATCATTGCAAGTAAACTTATAAAAACGTTTGTACGAAGTTATGCATGGATATGAAATACTATAAGCATATATATTATGTAGTCTTACTGGCCTTATTTTGCATACTCAAAAATCCTTAGATAACAAGGGATAAATCTGGACCATAAAAATCATAAAGAACAAGATTTAAGAAAGAAAAAAATAATATTAAAAAAATGGAGGACCTAAAGTGTAAATCTAGACCACCCTCATTTTTTTAATTAAAACTCACTTTCATCTCTCATTTTTAATTACATATCTCAAAAACCTTAAACCGTTAACCTAAAAAATTTACACCATCGTGACGAGTATTTAATTATCTTTCAATAGATGGCACTTTCATATACTTTTTCGACAAACTTTTTTTTTCTGTTTTTTCTTTCTCGGTAAAGTATCACTTATGATATAATACTTTATGTAAGTTATAACACTTAACATGCATGTTCCTCCATTACCACCAATGATTTAACAAAAAGAAGAAACCGACACATCTGAAATATTACCTATGATATCAAAGGTTCCTCCAAAAAGATGAAGAACATGAGAATGAGATACACTACAAAAATCCTTTTTCATAAAAGGAATGTCCAAAATAAGTTGATAATAGAGTATGCAAATAGGTTTGCAGCATGAAAACCATATAAGAACACTATTATAACTGTTATTACTTGTGATATTTCAGAAAATTTAACAGAATATCACAAGTGATATAAACATCAAAATCAAACCCAATTGTTGCATTTTTAACAAAAAAACCACAAGTGATATAAACATCAAAATCAAACTCAAGTGTTGCATCATTAATATCAGAAACAAAACATCAATCAGACATAAAAATAGCATTATGTCTGATTAATAAGCAAAAATTCAAGTAAAACAAAAATTCAACTAACAGGCTTAATTAATAAGCAAAATTAAATGAGCAAATAACAAGATTATTAAATATTTTTCACTCAGACATTTTAGCAAACACATGATGTGCAACTTGATCACAAGAAATGTTAAACAACTTGATCCGCATAATTATCAACAGACTCAACAGCATTATCAATCGCAAAAATATCAATCAAATCAGCTTCTGAATCTAAACGGTTCATTTAAATCAAAAGAAAACCATAAAAACGATGATAACTTTGGGGATGATGAGATAATGATCGGAATGGTGATGGTGATTGGTGGTTTCTAACTTTGGGGTAGGTGATGAAGAAGTCACGAAGTTATTGAGAGAGAGAAATACTTATATGTGTGAAAGTAAATGTGATTAGAAAAGAAAAAAAAAAAACCCTTATATAGATGGGGAGCAAAAAAGTTTATAAAATTACATCTTAAATTAATCCTCACCATTAGATCAAACTTCACTGAAATGTTTAAGTTAGTAGAAAAAAATGGTTAAACTAGTTGCGAAAATGGGTAGTGCCCTCAACATAGACAGCAAAGTGCCCTCTTCCAAAAGAAGATATCCCTAAACTGAATCTTTAGTTTATTTTTTTACTTCTGAAACTCATCATTTGGTAGAGCCGTAGGGTCCGGAAAAGAAGGCAGGAGACTGGAATAGGGACAGTGGAGAGTGGAGACTAAAATATTAGAAAGTGGGTAATATTATATATTATTAAATACTAAATATCATTTTATATTCTACTCGATTCATACTGTATTAGTGTATTTTAGTTTGTTACTATATAGTTGTCATATAACGATATGAAATTATGAATGCTTTATTTTTAAGGTTAGGAATTGCAATTTCTCTTGTAGCCTTTACGAATATGTTAATTGTTTAGTATTTATATCTTTGTTTTTGCCTCATCGTCCCATAGCACTATTAGTTTTCTTATTAATTATGTGTTATAAAATGAGATCAAGTTGTTAATGTAACTTTCATCTTAAATAAGATTACTCGACGGTCGCAGGTTATTCTCACTTATAAAATATAAACACGTAGCTAAAAATACAATTAGGCCAAGCTAAAAAGGCTAAACTTGTGTCAAAGGAGTTAGAGTTTTCTAAATTGCTTATAAACGCTTATAATATTATAATATGAATGTGCTTTTCTTGATGTTAACATGAACTTTTTCCGAAGAATGAAACTTAACTAAACTTGAGCTAATCAATCCTTTAGTTACTGTTAATTACTTGCAAGAAATGCGTTTCACCTTAAAGTAAAACCGACCCAGTCCATTTTGAGTTTTACATAAAAATATATATTTTACGACGCTATCGAATCATTCTTTCACTTCTTGCTCCATGCAATACGATAATCTGGCTCAGCCACTGCATGATGATGCTCACGTACAATAACTTTTATAGTTTTTTAATGTTTAGACTATAAAATAACGATGAACATTCTTCAAAGTTTTATTTTGATACGTAAACTCCAAAATATATAATAAAATATAACAAACTTTCATAAGTGTTCTAATATGCACATTTTGACGTGTTATTAGGCTAAATATAGTGAAATGTGTATGTGCTTTTCACTACTTCTTTTAGTATGATAACAAATGTTAATGCGCATTGCTTAACAATTTATAAAAGTTTGTGACATTTATTGATATTGTCGATTTTACTTACCAAAATGAGATTTTGAATAAAGTTTGTTTCAATTTTATAACCTGAACTACTTTTTAATGTAGATGGTATGTCGATATTAGTAATAGGCTAATGCGAAATTTTCAATTTTTCTTGATCTCTTCAAGCTACTAAGTACAAGTCATTGCAAGTTGACTTTTTATTCTTTTAGTTATTGGAGGCAATTTCTGACACTAGATGAAACATGACCTGGAAGTTATACTCAAATATATGGGAATGGGTTAAAGGCATGTCAGCTCGTATGAGGTTCAGGTTAGGTAAGCGTTAGACATTGTATGGTTTTGATGGTCATCTGCACAATAGGTGATGCACAGTGGAAAATAAACGCAAATCTAGTGTAGACCAAAACCCTTGTACACGGATCTTCTAAACAAAGATATAGCCTACGTTTTAAAACATAATAAGGATATTAAGAAAAATTTACTTGTTAATCCTGCAAGCAGTAATCTTCTTTACTTAACTGCAGCTAAAGAAACACCTTCTTTACCCATTTTGATCCTTCACATCCTTGATTCGGATATCTTAGGGATATCACCACCAGGATTGCATCAGGTATCCACGGGTATTGAACGAGTAGGACTAGGGCTACAAACCTATCACCAGCTAGGTGAGTACGAACTTGGGTAAAACACTAGATTTTGATCTACGAGATCAAACGGATATCGATTAGGGTTTAGAAAGTCCTAATCATACTTGTGAGTTACCGATCGACCCAAAGGGTTTAAACCCTTTGGGATTTCAGTCGACTAGGCAGTCGACTTGGAGTAATGGACCAAATGGGATGTATTACTTTTGGTGTATTTAGTCGACCGCAAGACAAAAGAGAGAGAAGATGGGAGAAATTTATGGTTAAGTAAGAAGTTATGTGATGTTCGTGAAAGCTTCTCAAGACCCTTTGTATATATGTGGCTTAAAGGAGGTATATAGAATTACTTGGAAACCAAGTAATTTAAGTTTGACAAAAGTCAAACTCCCCCTTGGGGAGTTTTCGTTTTAACCGACCCAAACAACCCTTGGGGTTGTTTGTTTGGTATTTTGTCATTTGACTCCCCTCTAATATTTATCTAGGATAAATACTAGACTCTGGTTATTTATCATTTAGTCTCTTAAGGAAAATAACGTCGGATTTTCATTTCCTCTTCTCTTTCATTTCATTTCATAACCATTTCTTATTTCTACTTGTATTGTCCCGTTTAGTATGCACTGGTGTGACCCTTTGGCATTTCTGTTAAGGCAAGTATGAAAGACGTTATGTTTTTTGGGTAAAGGGGAGTAATCCTGCACCCTGGTAAATATATTAACCAAATAAACGTTTAAGTACAATGGATATGAGTGAAATCCCATATCTCAGCCCGTTACATAGGCATAAAGCTTACATAACAAGTTACTTCCAATTCTCTAAACAAGAAAGCAAACCACTACTCAAATGATAACATATGACACAACCGAAAACTACTTCCTAGGACCTTGAAACGTTGTACCATACATGGCATTAAAGGAATCCAAATTCCCTGGAAGATCACGAACCTGTTTCGCATATTCATCGAATTCATAGTCATCAAACTCATCTTCAAATTCTTGGCCCCCACCAAAAATATTAGCAGACTCATCAAATAGGTTAGCAACAACCTCATCTTCAGAATCAGACACCTCAATCTCTCCCACTTTAGAGAAAGGGTTAACTCTCTTAGTAGAAGAGGTAGACGGAATAGGAAGACCATCATCATCCACAAGAGTAGCTTTCCCATCAATAATTAGCTTTTCAAGCTTACCAATTTTCTCAGCTATGGGAGTAGAACCACCATCCATTGTTCCCATTGAATCACTCACAAGCTTTGCAGCAGAATAACTCCCAGTCTCCGGAGGCTTAGACGCATCACCAATACAAGAGTCCGTCCCCCGAGATCCATCAATACCTGCTTCCTTCGTAGTACCAGAAGACTTCCCAGTCTTGACCTTATTAGTAGAAGAATCAGCCACAGTACTTGGGTTACCCAAATCATCTTCCACCTCAAGAGTCCCAAAAGAGTTAGACGTAGTAATCGGTGTATCTTTAGCATTACCACTCGCAGCTGCCGGAGTCTTCGTCTTTGCAACATATACCTGCTTCCTAGGTGCAAATCTAGGACCCTTACCCATATTAATACCTCCAGTCATCTTCGTACCTTTAAGTTTGGCTTTCCGATTGTGCACCACCTTAAAACCATCATAAGGTTCGTCCACATTTAAGCTGGGAGGAACATCATTATGCTCCTTAATACTCTTAGGACAACAAGCAGTATCATGCCCAAACACTTTACATTCCACACAGTGTGGCGGCTTCCATTCATATTCCACCTTTATACTTGCCGTAGTAAAACCACTATCATCCTTATTAGGGATCGCCATAGTCACCACATGTTTAAGCTCAAATTCAGATGATAATTCCACAAGAGCACGTGCAAAACTAATGCGACCCCATGAATCAACACACATGGAACTAGTAAAAGCATCTAACATAATCGGTTTACCCACCTGAGTAGCAATTAAGCTCAATCCATCTTCCGAATATGCAAGTAATGGCACATTATGCAATTTAATCCAAACGGGAACTCTAGTTACCTCACTTTTAGACAATAGCACATCAGGAGTCCATTTAGTGAGAATGAGAGGAGAATTACGAATAATCCATGGGCCCCGTTGAAGAACACTCTCAACACCCTCTTTCGAATCGAATTTGAAGAGGAAAACACCATCATCATTCTTCATTAGTTTCTTAAAACCAAACTTACCCCACGTATTAGAGACGTAGTTCTGAACCAAATGAAAAGCAACATTCTTGCCAACAAAGAAGCCAACAAGTGTATTTTCATAACGGTTGAATACACCCTCCATAGCAGCCTTTGGAAGCACCGTATCATGATTTTCAATTCGCGTCTCATTCACCAAGGCACGAAAATTCACTTTCCGGATTTAATACATTAGCAAATGACCTCACTTCGTTAGTTTCACTACCAAGCACGTTAGGGCCTGAAGTAGAAGTATTTACCACGTTAGGATCAGACATCAACACATCAGCAGTTTTAGTACTCGAATCCAAACCACCCACAAACGTAGCACTAAAACTTGTATTGTCCAGGTTAGTATTACCCCAAATAGAATCCGAATGAACATCAATGGAATAATCCCTTTAGACTCCCACTTGTGCAAATACAACAACAATGGAATCTTCTTTCACTATACCAAGAGGTTTCGAGCAACACATTGTAGTACCTCAATTATAAAAATTGATTCAATACCATGTAGTGATATACTTATCATTAGTTGCACCCAGCTAAGTCCAATTCAAACTTATGGTTGAATTCCAACTCAAACTCCTGGGTATATGACTGTATCCCATTGCACTTTCGTATATTTTTGAAAGTATCAGACATGGATGCATATTATGTAATGGTTTCTTCCTTTTTATTCTTGTGATACTCGATTGTCCTCCCACAATGCTTCAAGAAGTTTAGTCTGATTGCCATGCTTTTCAAAAATCTTTTTCATACAAGGGACCCAGAAAACATTTCTCCAATCTATTTGAACTTGGAGTTGCAAATTGCCTTTTTGGCCAATAAGTCATATTTCCCCACTTCCCACTAAAGTTGACCTTTTACGCTTTTACTCTATAACCGGAAATGAAGTCTAAATCCAATGAGAGACAAAGACTAATGTATTACATCCTCAGGTCATTGGGATAGTACGTCACGATTAGAGAACACCAATATCATTGATCCATGTCGTCGCTTCTAGATCATGGTCATTGATAATGTTCAATTCATACATATTTTATTCGCGTTATTTGTGTGTTTGTGTGCGTTATTGGTAATATTTTTATGAGATATTGGTACTGTATAGTGCAAAAAGATAAATTCAGGTTCATGTATAACCATAACAAAGAAAACAATGAAACTGATGAAGAAAAGATGTCAAAATAAGAAAATATGCACGAATGATGATTCCGCCCAAAAGAACAACTTCGGGAAGACTTTAAAAGATAAGAGACTTAAGAAATTATTGTTCCCAAGTGAAAAGAAGGAAATAGTAAATTTTAATGAAGAAGAAGAAGTATGGTTGGAAGAATTAGCCAATTAATGGAAGGAACGAAAGAAGAAAAAGAGCGCGAATAAATCTTTAACACGAGGCGCCGGCTATGTACCAGGAGGCATATGCATACTACTAACCGTCAAACATGCACCACGAGTTGTGGCTTACCACCAGCCGTCGGCTTGGCTACATTTTAACTCCAAAGTTTCATTTAAGAGGCTTTTTATTTTCTTATATGGGGTGGTTGAAGGCATGCTAGTTGGTTGGAGGCTTTAGAAATCTTATAAGTTCTTATTTTCTTATTCATTTGTAACCATACTTTTGAGTAACTTTCTTTGCTTAATTATGATGTTGAACAATCTTTGTTTGAATGTTGTTATGAGTTTAATTGAAAGAATCATGAATTAGTGTTTTCTACTTGAATAAGAATTAACCCTTTTACCAATACTTGCATAAGAATTATGTGATATATAGTGTTTAGATGATTGTCAAATAATGGAAATATGATTTTCTTTATAAGTTTGTTTAAATATTAAAACATGTCTATTGCAACTTGTTGGTAAAACACAAGGGATCTAAGGGTCAAAAGGATTTCTCTGTCGATTTATTCTAAACGATTAGTGCACGAAAATGTTTGGTTCTTCATGATTGACACCCATGAATTTAACTAGTTTGAAATAGGCTTGTAAATGTATAATCACGAGTATAGGCCGAAAGAACACATAGGAACTAATATTGCAAATCACGTTTTCACACAAATAGATTCTTAAAGGCTTGGTTTTTTATAAAAGTTCATAGGATGAGAGGGTTCATGTATCCAAACCAACACATATGCTTTTTTCATGATATGACCAGTTGATTTGGAAAACGCTTACAAATGAATTGTGTCTCATTGACTCATGTTTTATCCAAACATTTTTTTGGTATAGGGGTTACCCCTGGTAGAATATTATTACTAAAAAAAATAATTAAGCATAACGAATGTGGGTGAGTCCAACACCTAGACCCCAAATATCCAACACTATTATATGATAAGAAGCTAATTCTCTTGCAAGTACCTTTATTTATATTGTTTATTTGATTCCAAAGTTCATGGTTTATAGGAGTGTGACAATCATATTTGTTTGTTTTCGTTACTTTATTTTACACAATTTTACTAAATCTTTTGGGACGACCTCCATTTACCACAAAACTTACTACAAATGAATGGGTCATACTTGCTCGTATGCGTTGTTGAAAATATTGGAATATACGAGTTTCTTAATTTAAAACATGACTAGCAAATAGTGCATCAATCACGTCCAACATTTTCCCCGCAAATGCATATGAAACTCACCATCTTTGCCAAAATATTTCTTATTTCATAATAGCTGTAAGCATTATGATGGTATCCCTCCATGATAACCAGCTAATGACTCGTTTAGAATAGAATGTCTTTTATTCGTGGATTCAAAATATGCGAAGTATAATCTACTCGTAGTGTCTCATACGATTTTTACGAGTTAACGAAATTACCTAGATTCTCGAGCGATTGATTTAGCTCGTGCCAATAAGTTTTTAGGAGTTTATCACTATTTTATAAACTTTCTTTCTCTTCAGGAGAACCCGTGGGCCTCATTTACAATTTCCTTTTATTGCCATTGTATTACTGTTAATGAATCTAAGAGAGTATTGGTCTCATCGATTCAGTCTTACTGGTTGATAGACATAGTTGAATCGTGACTCAGTCTGCTTAGCGTTCAACGATGCACTTCATTATACAGGTTTGGATAGAATGGAATTATCTCATAAATTTGAACCATGACTCCTTGTTACTAATACACCTATGTCCTTGAGAAGTTGAATGCAAGCCTCCGCGCATTTCTGATTTGAAATCCTAGACTTCAAATCTTTTAAGTTACTCGGCTTCTTAATTTGTGCATTACAACCACTCGGCTTCTTAAAAACATGACTAGCAATTAGTGCATCAAGTTTTTGACTCCCCTACGAGGATTTGAGTTTTAATTGTGTTTAGTTTTTATTTAGTAGTAGAATAGTCATTTTTACAATAATTGGAATTATGTGATTTTACGATTTTTTGTGTTTATGTTTTCTTGGTAGTTTGCATATTTAGTTCTTGATGAAATTTTGTGCTCATATAGGTGTTTCGTTATGTTTATGTGTTATTATGTTTTTCATATTTACGTTTAGATTATCATACTTATATGTTTATTTGATTTAGTTAGAGTATTAGAATATACTCTTTTATGTTTGATTGCATTAGTTTAGTATTTCATAGAATTATGTTTTATTATGCTTTTTGTGTTTAATTTATTTCGAGTGTTCTTGATGAATTATTATGCTATAAGTGTTTAAATATTTATTTAGTCTAAGTTTGATCTTAGTTTATGATTAATTTATGTTTAAGTTAAATTATTTTAAAAGTGTCATTTTTTTAAGAGTGAAATCAGCACCTGCCCACGGATGAGTACCACGAGCTAGGTGCTATGGATGAGTACCACGAGCCACTGGGTAGTGGTCATCTGATCAAATGACAACACCCCAATCACTGGTTGGTGGTCTTCTGCCCTACATCAGCCGCCGGTTGGTGGGACACTGGCATATCAACTTTTTTTTAGTACTGTTCTTGTAGCGTGATTGTTTTAGACAATGTTCTTTTGCTCTATAACCGTTACTTCACTATTCTAAATGGTATTTTGTTTTAACTAGTGTAACACCCCGTGAACGACACGACTTAAAATTATTGAAATTTAAACTTTTACGCGGAAACGATTAGCAACAGCAGGTCTGCTTAAAATTTAAATTTCAATGATTTTAAGTCTTGTCGTTCACGGAACGACACGCCTTAAAATCATTGAAATTTAAACTTTTACGCGGAAATGATTTGACTAAAAACTGATCTGCTGTTGCTAATCATTGAACTGATATAATTCTGTAACAAAATGACCCTTGAAATTATTTTTACATGAAACTAGACTCAATTAACTTCGAAATGACGGGTGGCACGACCCGTGACGACTTACGATTAATAAGATATGATTTTTCGAAAACTGACTTCGACCAGTTCTCCAACTAGTTCTCCACTAGTTCTCCAAACTAGTTCTCTACTAGTTCTCCAAACTAGTTCTCCAACTATTTTAACCACTTTACAAACACTTAACCATATACATTGTTTTTCCAAACATTCTTGACCCGTTTCACCCAAAATGGGTTAAAATAGACCTTGTCCCAAACACCCCTTTTTTTGCATATCATTTTTATATACTTTGGACCCATTTTCCGGAAAACAACTTCTATAACATGACATAACACCAAAACTTCCAGAAATCATTAAAACATGTTAAACATCAAATATATGCATAAACTTGGTCATAATGACCCGCGGAAAAGTGCTTTACAAATTAACGGGTGTTATGCCAAACACCCGTTTTGACCCGTTTGCATACACCATTTGAACATAACCCTTTAACATGCTTTAGGACATATAAAATGAGTGTTAAAACATTTAACCCATTTAAAACTCTCGGGGAACAACTTTGACTTCAAGCTCGGTATTCTGCCTAAGCTTTTATTTGCATACAAACCTTCTAACATACACTCTTCAAATCCTTAAGCCTTTTCCAATCGCTTTGCCTTCTTCACAATTGAACCTACAAAACGGTTAAACAACTAAACCTACAAAACGGTTAAACAACTAAACCATAAGCTTTCGCTTAGTAAGTAAAGCGGGTATAATCTATCATGATATATCATTCAAGTATCATACACACCATAACTATCCAATCTTCGCATTACGAACCACTAACGCATACCTTAGGCCTCTTAACGTCAATTACTCGTTACTAGCCCACTACCGAGCTAGTATATCTTTCTCGCTAGCTAGGCCCAACACTTACATATAACACTTACACATCAATCATACAATAAGCTTAAAAATTATAAACACATAACACATAACACATGAAATCCACATAATGCTAGCTTATAACCGGTTTACTTACCTTAGCTCCAAGCTAAGCTATCATCATCATCCTTCACCATCTTCCTTACTTTCCATAGCTAACATCTTAACCACATAATTATAACATGCACTTAGTACATAATCGAATGTCTATCACAATATTACATAAACAACCTCTAATCATCATATAATCATATTTGATTATATAATGATCCAACCCATAAATTACTCAACTTTTACCCATAATAAGGTCATCCCATCATTACTATAACTCTTTAATTATTTACATGATCATATAATTAACATATCCCAAATTTACCCATCTTCCTTCAATTCAACCAAAGGGGTTTTAACCAATTACACTATAACATCATGATTAGTGTTTAAAAACACAATTACCCAAAACCCCAAATCTTGGGTATAAGAACCCTAACTTTTAATTCATAATTAATTCACCAATTGAATACTTACTTTCATAAAGATCATTATTAAGCTTCAACACTTGATACAACACCTTAATTCTTCATCAATTTGGCCTCAAGACCATTTCCCTTTTTTCCCTCCTTTTCTCTATCACGACACATACCACACTCTTAATATTTATAGAAATATGATGATAAGTGAAGAAGGGTCCAGACATTTGTAGATGGCATCTTTTGCCATTTGACATAAATGGTCCCTCAAGTCCCATTCTTTATAATTTGGGTCACTAAATACTTCTATAACAAGTTTACAATATAGCAACTTAGGTCCCTCTACTTTCAATAACTATAACACAACATTTGTTGACTATTAGTTTGACTATCGGGTTGACTACAATATAACATTCATTGACTAGCTAATCACATAAGGCCTTTGGTCCATTTTCATCTAGGGTGGGGTCCCAGTACCCAGGAAACGGGTCTAACAATTCTACCCCCTTATTTTGATTTTGTCCCCGAAATCTCTCGTCTATTACTATCCAAAACTCATTCACAACATACCCCTGTTCTCATACTTCAAATCCTTAGTAATTTTATTGCAACAATCTAGATGATCTTGCAATTCAAACCTTACTATAATACAATCATTACTCATAATCCACTATAAACAACACTTCACATCACAAGATTATATAAAATTTCCCACAATGACGACTTGTCATCGGGAAACATCTACTATTTTGACTTTATATAGGTCAAGCTTCAACACTATTTCCACGTCATTCATTAATGCACTAACATGACCTTAAGTCATAAACTGGTCAACTTCTCATTATACTTAATGCCAAACTCATTCTAGGCGTCTATTTTAAGGTTTCACATATAATCTTAACGCTGCTATAAATTTTCCTTCACATCTAATCTCATTTCATATGATGTCTAACTTGTTTTAATTTTCACTTTCTCATTGCTTTACCCGTACTCATGTCATATCGGCTACACATAAGTCCACTCATTTACAATTCTTTATTTACATAAAAAGGTGTCTAAATCTATGTATGTAAGGAATTATAAACTTATGGTTCGGCGATTTACAACTTCATTATTTAGATGAAAAGGCGTCCCAATCCTTTTAAGTAAAGAGATCATAAATCATCCAACTTACGCACTTCCGACACAACAATCATACTTATTATACTTTTCATCTTTTCTAGCATTGGATCCAATCTCTCTAACTTTCATCCATGCCATGAAGGCAAGCTAAACAACATGCCATAAAAGGTAAGCTATCATCCATGCCGTGAAGGTAAGCTAACAACCATGCCACGAAAGCAAGCTAAACAACCATGCCATGAAGGCAAGCTAACAACCATGCCGCAAAGGCAAGCTAAACAACAATGCCATGAAGGCAAGCTAAACAACCATGCCATGAAGGAAAGCTAAAAAACCATGCCATGAAGGCAAGCTAACAACCATGCCGCGAAGGCAAGCTAAACAACCATGCCATGAAGGCAAGCTAACAACCATGCCATGAAGGCAAGCTAAAGAACCATGCCATGAAGGCAAGCTAAACAACCATGCCATGAAGGAAAGCTAAAAAACCATGCCATGAAGGCAAGCTAACAACCATTCCACGAAGGCAAGCTAAACAGCCATGCCATGAAGGTAAGCTAGGCCATCTAAAAGGATGCCAAAACACCTGCCATAAAAGGCAAGTTGGGCTATCTCGAAGGATACCAAAACTAGAGCATCAGATCAAAGCTATGTTTACTTTAACATCTTTACTCATTTTATCTTTCATGTACTTTTATCATTAAGTATATACTAATATCTCATTGGCTCACGCAATCTCAACTCCCACTATCACTTTTACTTTTATCAAGACAAGTTCTATATAACACTTGTCAATTATTATACTTGCATTCTCACAATGCAATCTACTAGTCATCTGTCAACCTCAAGTTGACTTACACATTCACTATGAGCCATTTTTATTTTAGACAAGGTCTATTTGGTGCTTGTCCATTTACAATTCACACATTTTCTTTGTGTTCTCACAACGCACTATTACTATTACCCGTCAACCCCTTGTTGACCATTTTCTCAACTTTTACGCATATAAACCTTACATAGGCTTATTCTATAGCACTCTCATTAATCTCATCATACACATTCGAATATATTAACATGATTATATTCATGTTTTACAATTCTTTCTAGTGCACTTCATATCACTATGAATTCTAGCGCAATTCTATCTCATTCACCACTTTTACTCATCACGCTTAAACATTTATTACTAACGCATTTTACTCATAATGTTTTATATGTAACATGATCTCATCACGTCTTAACTATACACTTCAACATTTCTCATTTTAATTAAGCGTGTAAGAAATCATGCTTCAAACATCTTATTCATTATCATATCTAATCATTCATTCTAATACAACAATCGCAATCAAACTCAATCATGTCTTTCTAAGAACCAAGCTAGAAACATGCTTCACTAATCATTTCTTACTTTATCTCATACACTTCTATGCATCATGCTATCAGGAACATTTATGTTTTACTTAGACATATAATAAATTACCATATACTTAACATCACATAAACAATAACATTCAACACTTATCTAACAAGTGTTAAAACATTCGTAATCATAATCAATTCATATAGTCTATGGCTCACATATCACATTGCATAATCATCTATGTTTAAGCATCAACATTCTAATTAGCCGCAAATACTAGTCTACCTTATAACTAAGGCATCATAAAACTTTAATTCACTTATTAGCCCAACTCTAATACCACTTACCATTTTTATTCGCATTCCATTACCATTACTCTATCATACATGCATATAAACACAACACAATCACCGACACCAATCGAGGTGCATGACTAACTAATCATTCAAACACTTTAAGTCTTCCGCGGACTTACATCTCATACACATCAACACTATAACACACATTCATCACTTATCATCAATAAACTCATCTCACAAAAGACATAATCCATCTCATACTTAACAATTACTTTCCGCATCACTAACACTTGCGTTCAACGCTTCTACGAGTGGTTTAAGACTAGGCAACCTATAGTGGAAACCTAATTCATTTAAACCGAAGCTCTGATACGAATTTGACTACAATATAACATTCATTAACTAGCCAATCACATAAGGCCTTTGGTCCATTTTCATATAGGGTGGGGTCTTGGTACCCGAGAAACGGGTCTAACAACTAGCCCTTAACCATTTGCATATTCATGCCTTGTTTATTTATTTTGTGTCTTAGATAAGCTTTATAATGGATACCTTGAGCAAAGTTTTGGAATACTTGGATAACTTGAAAATGATGATGACGGATGGAGGTGATGCTATAGACAATATGGAAAAGTTAGTTGAGGTTGAGAAGAAGGAATTGAAAAGGAAAGGTAAGGAGATTGATAGTTATCTCATTCACTAAAGCTAAGCCTCATAGTATGTCGAGCATTCCATGAATAATGCTACACCAGATAGAACTCTTGGCCATGGTGTAACACCCCAAATTTTGTGATACGCAGCGGAATTCAAACTGGGTATTACTTCATGGCACAACAGTTATAACAATAAAAAACGAACTCTAATGGAGTCGTTTTAAAAGATTTATCATTCGATTTATATAAATATCATAGTTTACAAAATGAGGTCCCAAATGGTTCCAAGCTTACAAAATACGTTAAATGGGTTTTCGAATGACAATAAAATTTATAGCCTTCTTGATTATCCGTGCTCCTCCGTGCCAACCTCGTACAATATGGACCTGTGATACATGCTTAAATCGTCAACAAAAAGGTTGAGTGAATTCATAGAGTTTAGTTTGATTATTGAACACAATATATTCGCAGTATGAGCTATAGACTCACACTCATAGTTTAGGAAACAAAACAGATATTATTGCACTAAGCTCATGATACCGAAAACGTTAACAGCTTGTCAATAGAAATTGATATAATAGTAACAGTTGCCCTAATAGGTAATTTGCCAATAAACCTATGGTTCTTCAAATAGAATGCGTTTGTTTACCGGACTTGGTCAAACAAACAGGATTCGTCAATCCTGATAGATCTATCCATATTTTTCGCATTCACCCGCAAGTGATTAATGGTTCCTGATAATAGGGACTTGAGTTTGGCAATAGTGGTACATAGTACACATAATACATTCAGATATAGCATATAGTTTCAAAGCAATGTGTTAAGTCTCAAAATAGCATGTATCCCCCCAAGGGTTTGTAAAACAATTAAGCAACAAAAAGTGGGGCTATGAACTCATCATGAGTTTGATGATGATTAGTACTCTAACGAATATGATGGATAAGCCGGGAAACCTCTATGTACAAATCTAAAATAGGATGTTGCTACTTAAGTTTGCAATAATGTCCAAGAAAACATAAACGAGCCTATATATGTCCTCATATTGATCATGATGTAGTCATTGATAGTTTGTTGCTTATAGTGATTGTTTAGTTTGTGAAAACGAATATAGTTTATAGATATCGTACTACCGTTCGGGCCATCACATTCCAGAGGTCATGTAGTGAACGTACGAGGAGCCTGGACACATTAAATTGTTAATCCAGCAAACTCGTCAGTATGAACACCCCTAAGAGGCCCCTCATGTGAAGTTCTCTACTGTTGTAGTACTTAGTAGGTGAAACATATAGTTTGCTTGTTTGATTTCATATCAAAACTGTCAAAATGTTCATATGGTTTGCAATACACAAGTTACAAGTTTTTTTGGTTATGATTAGGAAATCATAATGGCTATTACATGTATCGTCATAATTTATGTCATAAGTGTTTAAAGAAAAGTTTAGAAGTTTCTAAATTGTAAAGTTGGTTACTACAAGTATAGTTTCACATGCGAAAGCACTATCCCGAAGGTTGATTAAGCTTAGGAAAACTAATTTGAATGAAGTTTGTTAAATTAGTATGCAATTAGCCTTGATAACAACATTGTTTATATATTCTTTAACTTGTGGAAAACCAACTTTGACCCTAAAAACTGTTTTACAATTTGAGACAGAAAAATGTTATCGTTTGGTCTTTTTAGGCCGGGTTTCCTTAAAGGAGATGAAAAACATCGTTCTGAAAAACTTTCATGCTTTAACTTTTTGATGAAACGGGCTAGAAGGGCCTCAAAAAAATTCGGATTTTAGGCAGTAAGCAAATAGGCAGTTTCGGCGTTTTGGTTTAGCTAACTTATTTTGGCCAAAACTTTTGACTCGTGTACTCATTTTGGGTGATGCAAATTGCTATGTTTTTCTTGTAAAACCCTCTTTAACAGTAAGTAAGTGTCTAATATCATGGTTATAATATTTTGGTCGTATTTCACAATATATGTCACTAGTTTTCTTGTTTACCTTTAAGTTAACTTATAGTTCTCATAACTTGTTTTAATGATTTTTGTACATCATTAAATCAATATAAAGACCATATATAGCATAAATGAAGTATCAGAAGATTGTAACTGATTTTGAGCAAGAGTGGTTGTTAGTATTCTTACAACTTTTGGCTTTCAACTTAAGAAAGGAAAATCAAAGATCAAGAACAAGAACTAGAAACTAGAAACCCTAGCTTCCAAATTCTTTCCACCTTTTGAAAAATCCTTCTACCCTCTTATATTTGAAGTAGTAACTTGTTGCTTGAAAATTCTTTGCAATAACTTGGAGTTATGAATCAAAATATGGAAAGTGTGTTTGTGTTGTGATATGAACGGCTACAAGAGAGGGGGAGGGGGTATTTATAGTTCCTTGAGGAGGTTAGGAAGGTGTAAATGAGGAGGTGTAAGTTTAGGATATTTTTGGAAGCTTAGCTTAGAAGTTTACTTACATATGCATGTATCCTAATGTCCAAGTCTTATCACTAATCCACCAAGGCTTGGTGAATCATCATATGGCCGGCCAAGATAAGGATAAGGCGACTAGATATGTTTCCTTGTCCTTATCGAGCTTTACGGAGGTCGTTTGGTCCCGATAATTGCTAACGGTAAGTCGTAAAGTCATAAAACTTAAAACCGGGTATCCTAAAAATATGAAAATTGTAGAAATGATTAAACTCATCATTATACTCTATAAGAAAACATAAAATGAGTGGTAAGTTCTATCGGGTTGCTTAAACGCAGTTTAAAGTTAGAAACACGGGTCAAAAACGCGTATTTCGCATAAAACACATAACTGGAAAACGTAAAATTCCAAAACTTGTAGAATTATTGTAAAAAGATAGAAATACATATTTCTAATGTTTATATGGTTTACTGGACATATCAGGATGTCTGAATGACGTTTAAACGTAAAAGTAATTCTCGGTTTTGTGAAATTGGTTCTGTATGGATTCAACTACGTCGTCAGGATGACTTGTCGAGTTTCAATTATCTTGTCATGATGTTAAACTAAATTAAAAATTTTATGAGATGAATAGTAATTTTTCAAAAAAAAATGAAAAGTAACCTAAAAATGCGGATTTTTACGGTCTCACCACCTTAATGGCAATTCCATCCCGGAATTCAGTGTGTGTTATCTGATGTTGAAGTATCTAGGAAAATGTGGGTATATGCGCCGAATTCTAATCTTTACGTTATCAAGTTATTGGTCATAGAATGTGTTATGTACTATTCTAAGTTTTTGGTGGTGGCTTAAGTTGATAATCTAAAGGGTTTTATTAAAATATTATTGAGTCCAATATACCTCAAGTTTGGCTTTTCCCGATTCTCAAAATGAATCATATCTTATTGTATCGAGGCTTTCAACAAAACCTTAATTTCTAACATAGAGTTTTTGTTAAATTTTAATGCCTTACATCTATGTAATTTTTGTTTCTGGTGATAGTGTGCAGCATGCTGCCAAATTTGTATTTGTATGGTTTCCTTAGTTGTTTCGTGGGTGATCCTTGAACACCTTAGTCCAGCAAATGGTCGACTGACACTTTTGTCTATATAGTGCCTCAAATGGAATAGTATTGCTGTTGTTAGGGTAACTGTTGTTAATCAAAGGTGTAAAATATTGTAGATGTGAAATGGTTTATAATGATGTGATAATTGTCGTTGTAGGAAAGTCTTACTAGTTGCAAGTGGTTATCCAAACCATTTCCAAAGTTGATCATGTCTTAGGTGGTTTCGGGATGAATGATATATCGTATAGTGTTTATGTCTATTTGTGTTTGAAAGAAACATGATACTGTGAAGTTTTACATACTGACTTACAATGGGGTTCAGATAATGATGTGATATGTTGATGATTAGAAGAGTGTAGTGTATGTTTACCATTATTCTTAGGTAGAGATGTCAAGTTTGCTTTAAAATCATAAGTGGATTGTCAAGGATTATGGCGAAATGATAGCCTTGAAACCAAATCAGGCTAATACTTCTAAGAAATGACGATAAGATTTGATGACTATCCCAAGATAGTAGTTAGGATTATCTCATATATGAAGACTTTCAAGATTGAAATTAGGTAGTATAAATAAGTGTTAAGATCTCGCTGAGTTGTAAGACATTATCATGTCTCTAGCTCTATTTAATGAATTCTGGAGGTTTGTCGACTTTAAGTAGGAAATTAACCTAATCTTAACCCTAGTACAACTATTCTCAGTATTTGAAAATTTTAAGTCGAACATAGTTAGTCAGACTATGTTCCACTGTCCCTAGGTGAAATATAGGTGACTTGACTATATTTAGCCGAGGTTTGATAAATTTTCCAAAGACCTAAATTAGGTATACTCGTGATATGTCCATAGGTTTTTTGAAAATGTCCACTAAGCAAAGGCGTTATCAAACCATTCAGTTGCAAGTCCTGCCCATACAAGACTTGTAACCTATGTTTTCACATTCCATTGCATAGAAGATAGTATGGGTAGATACGTGTGGAAATGAAATTTTAAGTAATTCAAAATAGTCCATACTTGGCTAGAATCATGAACTTTTAACAATGAAGGTTTCAAAATAGGACTTTGATGAATGTAGAGAAAGTTGCTGAACTTCAGCTTTAGTAGATGATGAATCAGTTTTTCCTTTAGAAATCCCATTTCATGTATTTCCATTAGGGAAATTGATATACTGTGATGGGTTTCCTGTAAAACAATATCATATAAGGTTTATAAGATAATTTCTAGAGACTTTGTATAACTTACAATATATGTGAAGTAAATTAGACCATTGTGTAGCTCACAATGTCTTGAGAAATGATGGAGAGATCATTATGTAACTCATAATGTCTTGAGAAATTATGGAGAGATCATTGTGTAACTCACAATGTCTTGAGAAATGATGGAGAGGTAATTGTGTAACTCACAATGTCTTGCGAAATGATAGAGAGATCATTGTGTAACTCACAATGTCTTGAGAAATGATAAAAAGATCATTGTGTACTCACAATGTCTTGAGAAATAAATTAGGCCATTGTGTAACTCATAATGTCTTGAGAAATAAATGAGACCACTATTTCATTTACAGGGGATGTAATTAAGACCACTGTGTTACTCACAGTATTTGGGAATGTAATAGAGACCACTGTATCACTCACAGTGTCTGAGAACGTAATAGAGACCATTGTATCTCACAGTGTTTTAAAAAATGAATGAGACCATTGTATCTCACAATGTCTGGGAAGTAGGAAAGACCATTGTAATCAGTTACAATGTCTTGGATAAAGTTTCGTAATCCTAAAATGCACAAGTAGATACATGATTGGGAAAATATGATTGTGCCGCAATGCCTTAGAATACGCATACGCAGATATGTTTAGTCTATCATTTAGGATTGAAAGTAAATCGAGTGTATATATATCAATATACTAATATGTGTGTGTAGCTTAAAATGCCTAAAAGCCACATAATCGTTTGGAGGATGGAAGGCACGGAGAGCGAAAGGCTATAAAATGTTTTGTTTGTAAAAGTGGTTATAGTTTAGGTCTCGATTAGATCCATTTCTATATAAATGTGGCTCTAATACCAATCTGTAACACCCTCAATTTCGTGATACGTAGCAGAATTCAAACTGGGTGTTACTTCATGGCACACCATTTATAACAATAGAAAACGAACTCTAATGGAGTCGTTTTAAAAGATTTATCATTCGATTTATATAAATATTAGAGTTTACAAAATGAGGTCCCAAATGGTTCCAAGCTTACAAAATACATTAAATGGGTTTTCGAATGATAAAATATTTATGGCCTTCTTGATTATCCGTGCTCCTCCGTGCCAACCTCGTTCATTATGGACCTGAGATACATGCTTAAACAGTCAACACAAAAGTTGGTGAATTCATAGAGTTTATAGTTAAGTGTTTGAACACAATTATTCTTAGTGTGAGGTAATTAGTCTCACATTCATAGTTTAGAAAACAAAACAGATATATCTGCACTAAGCTCATGATACCAAAAACGTTAACAGCGTGTCAATACAAATTGATATAATAGTTTGCCAGGTCTTGGTCAAACAGTGGCCCTAATAGGTAATTTGCAAATAAACCTATGGTTCTTCAAATAGAGTGCGTATATTTACCAGACTTGGTCAAACAAACGGGATTCGTCAATCCCGATAGATCTATCCACATTATTCGCGTTCACCCGCAAGTGATTAATGGTTCATGATAATAGGAACTTGAGTTTCGCAATAGTGGTACTTAGTGCACATAATACATTCAGATATAGCATACAGTTTTAAAGCAATGTGTTAAGTTTAAAAGTAGCATGTATCCCCCCAAGGGTTTGTAAAACAATTAAGCAACAGAAAATGGGGCTATGAACTCACCGTGAGTTTGATGATGATTAGTACTCTAACAAATATGATGATAAGCCGGGAAACCTCTATGTGCAAACCTAAAATAGGATGTTGCGACTTAAGTTTGGAATAATGTCCAAGAAAACATAAACGAGCCTATATATGTCCTTATATTGATCATGATGTAGTCTTTGATAGTTTGTTGCTTATAGTAATAATTTAGTTTGTGAAAACGTATAAAGTTTATAGATACCGTACTACCGTTCGGGCCATCACAGTCTAGAGGTCTTGTAGTGAACGTAAGAGGAGCCAGGACACGTTAAATTGTTAATCCAGCAAACTCGTCAGTACGAACACCCCTGAGAGGCCCCTCATGTGAAGTTCCCTACTGTTGTAGTACTTAGTAGGTGAAACATATAGTTTGCTTGTTTGATTTCATATCATAAGTGTCAAAATGTTCATATAGTTTTCAAAACGCAAGTTACAAGTTTGTTTGGTTATGATTAGGAAATCATAATGGCTATTACAATTATCGTCATAATTTATGTCGTAAGTGTTTAAAGAAAAGTTTGTAAGTTTCTAAATTGTAAAGTTGGTTATTACAAGTATAGTTTCACATGTGAAAGCACTATCCTGAAGGTTGATTAAGCTTAGGAAAACTAATTTGAATGAAGTTCGTTAACTTAGTATGTAATTAGCCTTGATAACAACATGGTTTCTATATTCTTTAACTTGTGGAAAACCAACTTTGACCCTAAAAACTGTTTTACAATTTGAGGCAGAAAAATGCTATCGTTTGGTCTTTTTAGGCCGGGTTTCCTCAAGATTGACGAAAAACATTGCTCCGGACAACATTCGTGCTTTAACTTTTTGATGAAATGGACCAGAAGGGCCTCAAAAAAATTCGGATTTTAGCTAGTAAGCAAATAGGCAGTTTCAGCGTTTTGGTTTAGCTAACTTCTTTTGGCCGTAACTTTTGACTCGTGTACTCGTTTTAGGTGATTCAAATTGCTATTTTTTCTTTGTAAAACCCTCTTTAATAGTAATTAAGATTCTAATATCATGGTTATACTATTTTGGTCATATTTCATAATACATGTCACTAGTTTTCTTGTTTACCTATTTTAAGTTAACTTATAGTTCTCATAACCTGTTTTAATGATTTTTGTACATCATGAAATCAATATAAAGACCATATATAGCATAAATGAAGTATAAGAAGAATGTAACTGATGTTGAGCAAGAGTGGTAGTTAGTATTCTTACAACTTTTGGCTTTCAACTTAAGAAAGGAAAATCAAAGATCAAGAACAAGAACTAGAACTAGAACTAGAAACTAGAAACCCTAGCTTCCCAATTATTTTCGCCCTTTGAAAAATGATTCTACCCTTTTGTATTCTTGAAGGATTGATGATTAGATTCTAGGTGACTTGAGTGGATTAAAACTCAAGAGAAATCACCTAACTTGCTAAGGATTTAAAGTAGTAACTTGTTGCTTGAAATTCTTTGCAATAACTTGGAGTTATGAATCAAAATATGGAAAGTGTGTTTGTGTTTGTGATATGAACGACTAAAAGAGAGGGGGAGGGGTATTTATAGTTCCTTGAGGAGGTTAGGAAGGTGTAAATGAGGAGGTGTAAGTTTAGGATATTTTTGAAAGCTTAGCTTAGAAGTTTAATTACATATGTATCCTAAAGTCCAATGCTTATCGCCAAGCCACCAAGGCTTAGTGAATCATCATATGGCCGGCCAAGATAAGGCTAAGGTGACTAGATATGTCGCCTTGGCCTTATCTAGCTTTACGGAGGTCGTTTGGTCCTCATAATTACTAACGGTAAGTCGCAAAGTCATAAAACATAAAACCGGGTGTCCTAAAAATATGAAAATTGTAGAAATGATTAAACTCATAATTATACTCTATAAGAAAACATAAAATGAGTGGTAAGTTCCATCGGGTTGCTTAAACGCTGTTTAAAGTTGGAAACGCGGGTTAAAAACGCGTATTTCGCGTAAAACGCAGAACTGGAAAACGTAAAATTCCAAAACTTGTGGAATTGTCATAAAATGGTAGAAATACTTATTTCTAATGTTTATATGGTTTCCTGGACATATCGGGATGTCTGAATGACGTTTAAACCTAAAAGTAATTCTCGGACACGGTTTTGTAAAATCGGTTCTGTATGGATTCAACGTACGTCATCATGACGACTTGTCGAGTTTCAATTATCTTGTCATGATAGTAAACTAAAATAAAAATTTAACTGGATTAATAGTGAAAGTAAATAGTAACAAAAAGTAACCTCAAAATGCCGGTTGTTACACATGGAGTATGGAATACCGAATACAACATAGCCCAAAATAATAGATATATCACCGTTGAGTTTTCAAAAAGCATGGGATAAAAGAGTTCGATCTAGACGATATTCATGGTTTTATATTTGAAATGGATTAGGTTGTGGACAAATATGAGGATTCCATGAATCCTACGGTTAATTTGGGGAGGCAATTTTTGCTTGCTACCAAGTGCACTATGGATTTTGGTTCAGGAGAGATGCAGATTAAGATAGGTAAGCTTCAAGATGATAGGGATGTAAGTTGGTTGCTTGACCAACTAATGAAGGAATGTGATTAGGAGATGGTTAAGATGTTAAAAATGGGGAAAGCCGCCCATAACAAAATAAGAACAAAAGCGTTATTGACTTAACACCACCCACTCTACCCTTACAATCCATCAAAAAAGAAATCATTCCATCCACACTAACACCAAAAGAAACCCTACCACCACTAACATCCATTGAGGAGATAAAATCAATTGAAATTATGTCTAATCGCTTTATGGAGTTCTTGGAGGAGAAGCATATACTTCATGTGTTGGAGAAGTATACCTATTATAGGAACATTTTGGATGAGGTAGCTATGGATCGTATGAGGTTAGATAAGAGGAGAATGATAGAGGGAGAAGAAGTAGCCAAGATTATTGAAGAAGGGAGCCTAAGAAGATGGATGACTCGGGTTGCTATGTTTTGCCACCAAAGGTAAATGGTATCACATCTCTCAATGCTCTTATGGATACGCGAGCTAGTGTAAGTGTTATGCCTTAAAAGTAATACAAAGTGCTTATACTTGGGAAAGAAATTCCCGCTAATGCGGACTTAATCATGGAGTACAATAGCTATGCAAAGGCTATGGGGAAGGTGAGAAACGTGAGACTACAAGTGGGTTTTCAAGCCTACCTTTTTGACTTTTTAGTGCTTAACATCCCGGTTGATAGGGAATTACCATTTCTTTTGGGTCACCCTTTCCTAAACAAAAAGGTAAGATTAGGAAGATGAGGAAGATTAGATGGATGCGTTTGAGTAGGGAAGAGACAAAGATGGGAACCCAAAATATGGACCGTTAGCACCATCATTTTTAGAGATTGAAGATGATATGGAGCGATAATTGGCCATGGAAGCTTATTTTAACCCCATCAAAATTATTATTGTGTTTAAAAAATTGGTTAGTTTCCTTGGTTAATTGTTCATCCAACTAAAGAACATCGAATGGGAATCCGAAGGTCATGGCACATGTAGGAAGATTGAAGGTGACGAGACTTGACATGCAAAGTTTGAGATCATAAGTCCAAGTGGACGAAAGTTCATGTGAGGGTTCAATACCAATGAAACAACAAGGAAGCTTTCCGGGAAATTAAATCTCACAAGACATCATCAAATTTGGCAACTTCTACGATTGAACATTCCAAGAAGACGCGAATAAATAAGCAAAATTCCGAGATCTCTCTTTTTAATTTTATACATTCTCAATAATTGCATTTTAGACTAATTCTCAATTTCATACTTCACCGTTTGGTTTTTTCGTTTGGGTTATTTTGAACTGTTTTTATTATCGTTTTGTAATTTATTTTGGTTTGAGTTATTTACTTTGTTATTTTAGTTTATAAAGTTGAATATTGTTTGGAAATGCAATGAATTGAATTATGTCGGAAGTGTTAGTGAATTTTTGTGAAAACCAAAATCGTTTTGCAAGTAAGAAACACGTAAACCCGACATGATAGCACGTTGCTAAGTTGAGAAAATTTTAAAGTTTACCTTTTGTGCAAAAATACCGTGGGCTGAGGACCACCAACCCACAGTTCGTGGTATAAAAATTCCTAGAAATCACCATAAATTCAAAATAATAATAATAATAATAATAATAATAATAATAATAATAATAATAATAATAATAATAATAATAATAATAATAATAATAATAATAATAATAATAATAATAATAGGATTGGTTTCGCTATTGCTAGAGGTGTGGGGGCCCAGTTGGTTTCTCGGCTTCCCACCAATTTTCTGTAAATCCTATGAGTTTTTAATAAAGTGATGTTATAATAATAAAAAAAAATATAATAATAATAATAATAATAATAATAATAATAATAATAATAATAATAATAATAACACGCTAACACACCACACTCTCTAGGTAAAATCTGACCAACTTTAGTTGAGAAGTTCCAACATCTTTCACATTTTCAACCTTCCACACGTGAAACACCGATCCTAGGTAAAATATGACCAGAAGCATCTTCACTCTTAGGTTTAGAATATCGGTGTAAACATATGGTACATATTAGAGGTGAAAAAATGCATTGTGTAATGGGTTAGGGCTTGAACATTCTTCATACTAGTCAACCAGAAACATTTTTTGTCAAAATTTATAAAATTTAATAGATAATTAGTGTGACTGTGATTAAGAAAAGTGTATTTGTACATCAATAATCCCAATTTTATTAATAAATGGTTTATGAAGTTTGATGCATTAATGCTATGGGAGACCTACGGCCAATTTCTGACCCCTTTTGTTCTAAGCAAACTCTTTTAATTAACCAGATTTATCCATTAAAGATACAACCTAACCTGAATCGATCCATCTTTAACTGGAATTGGTTGAAATAAAACATCAACATAAACTCAAAACCACAACAGCAAAAGATTGTGAAGTTATATTTTCTTGGCTAATTTTCATTTCAACAAGTCACTAAATATGCAGTTTATTACAGTAAACATTGGCTAAAAATTCCTCTTTTCATTTATTCAAATACAAGAGCATGTGAACAAATACAACATGTGACCAAGTTTAATAATTAATTGTTGATAAGTATTATAAAATTGGCCAATTATTTATGGAATATATTCATTATTAGATGCTAACAAATACAACAAAGTATGAACAAGTTTAATAATTACTTGTTGATAAATATTATAAATTGGCAATCATCAATAGAATATATTCATTTTGTGTTTTTAGATGCTAACAAAGACAACAACGTATGAGCAACTTTCATAATTACTTGCTGATCAATATTATAAAATTGGCAATTATCAATTGAAATATCTTAATTACGTGTCATTAGATGCTAATGGTTTTGTATCTTGTGTAAAGTTCTTTAACAATTCCATTGTCATTTATAAAGTGATGACAATGAATATTTATAAAGATAAAGACAGCTAACAAACCCAAATTTAAATAATAGGGAAACTTGAAGAGATTATTATGTATACATAAATTCGGTTTGTGTTTGTATATAATAATGTGGATAAGTCATAAGTGTGTGGGGTTCCTTGTTATTTTTAATATGAAGGTCTGTTTTATTTAAAGACAATTAACTTTTTGTGGAAACCTCCCTTTTAATGAATTATTCAATGTTTGAATATAATAAATAACAAAACAAGGAACATCTATATGATGTGCAACTTCTCAACAACTATGAATAATAATACAATATGAAACATAACTTTGAAAAATCAATTATGTTAAACAGGTCATCAAGGGCTGCTAGCGCCTAGTGGTGTTATTTAACTGAATGTATAAAAATTTGACAATGATAAGGGTTGAGAATATGGTTTCAATTGCATCTTATGGTCGAAGTGTTGGTCACTTTACTATGTGTAAACATTGAATCTATACTATACATACTTATGCATTTTAACCATTTTCGTAGTGACTGTTAGATTAAAAAAATAGCATACCTTACAAATTTCATTATTAATAATCACTTGAACAAGTTAACCTCAATTCCAATACTAACATAAAATCTATTCAAGGTTTAAACACAATAATTAAGCCAAAACACCAGCTCACATAAAGTGATAGAGTAACATGTCTAGTCAACTGATTCAAAACACGTGTCTTCCAATTTTTAGAATAATTTTGGTGACGCATTTCATCAAACAGGTTACATGCATATTTATTTACATGTAGTGATAATAATGAATCCTTATCACTTGCCCAAGCATGGAATAGTTAACAAACAAAAGCCGTGTATTGATTATTAGTAATGATCAAGGATTATTTTTTGGACAAATATCTAGAATTGTTTGAAATGAAACATAAGATAAATAGAAAACCATGAAGTGATACATTTTTGT
Source organism: Chrysanthemum seticuspe (assembly GCA_019973895.1). NCBI lineage: Eukaryota > Viridiplantae > Streptophyta > Magnoliopsida > Asterales > Asteraceae > Chrysanthemum > Chrysanthemum seticuspe. The sequence goes on from BPTQ01000001.1 coordinate 12,395,782, forward strand.
TAATCTGCGGTTAATTACACTAGGACATTTGCTAAAAAGTCTTCTTTTCATCTAAAAAAATAGAAGAGCGTGTGAACAAGTTTTATAATCAGTTGTTATAAATAGAATTGTCATTTTTGACAACTATAGTGCTTTAATAGGTTATTAGCCCTTTTCAATATTATTGTTTGTTTTGCTAAAGTTTTTTTTATTCTTGAAATCAATTTTTGGAAAGAATTTTAACGAGATCGGTATAAATGAAAACAAACACATATTTAAGTGGCTCATAAATTAGTTTAAATAAATGAGAGACCTAAAAGGTAAAAGTATAATAGTTGAGCGGCCTTCGTATACACAATCACTAATTACAAACATAAAAATTAGATAACATGTGACTGTCACAAGCATAACAATTCAGAATACAATAACATGTGAAAACGTTTCTTGAATAAGTTGTTAATAACTTACATTAAAATATTGGCCCACTAGCTTTACAATATTTATATTAAATAGTCTTTCATGTTTCAATAAGACGCAAATCTTTTTTTATTTTATTTTTATTTTTTTATTTTCATTTGTTAAGTTTTTAATATTGAGAAGCTTTGTCTCTTATTAAATTTGTGAAAAATAATCACTTCAGCGGTGGTATGCCTCTTTTGAATTTATTCAATCAACCTCATAATTTATCAAAAGTTTCGATTGTTGGTCTACCTGAATTTACAAGAAAATTAACTTCTTTCCTAGAAATGTTGAAAGTTTTAACATTGTATTCAATTGATCGTAGACTTGTTTATAAAATTAAGAATCTATCATGACTTTATTAAAAAATACATCAAAGTCGTCAGTGCAGAGATCATCCCTCAATCTCTTCATTATTAAAAATGTCATAGATGCCTGTCATGATAAAATATGACATTCTTAAAATCTTTGTTTCTTGTATGATGAAATAGTTTACTAAATCTTTTTGTATACTCAACGAAAGATCTATCGCAACTTTGAACTCGTGTCTTTACACTCACTTTGACCCGAAACATTATGGCTTGACCACAATTAGATTATTATGATTACATGGAAGATATAATGAATAAAATGTGAAAAAGGAAAATATGCAATTGATTCCAAGACTTGCAACCATGTTTAAGTTATACATACGGGGTTCATAAAATCTACCAAAGATAAATTATAATGGTACTAGTAATTAAATGTATTTAGAATTATAAGGTTGTATGAATTCGGATCATCAGATCGCTCCATGGTAAAGATAACCTAAGTAAAATGAGCAATATGAACCCTCGGACATGTATTGAAGTAGACATTAGTTTTCTAAGATAGTAAAGTTCTTTTACCTCTAATGAGACTAAATGTAATTGCGTACCAAAAGCCCATTGTAACCTATGAAACAACATCATCTTTAGATAGCAAAAATATGACCAGAAGCATATGCACTCCTGGTAATTTACCCTTGATTTAATGTTCCATCACCTTCAACGCTCTAAAAAAAGTTAGAGATATCATAATATAAGTATAAAACCCATCAGTCATATGTCAATAAGCACAAATGAACTTTAAGATCTATTAGCAATAATCAGCTTATTGATCACCAATATAGCGTCTTAAACCATAAACTGAGCAACAAAAGGGATTCCCATTATAATGACATATAAATAGCTACAGTTTATCTGTTTTGGCATCATAAAAACAAATTCAATTAAATCCACAACACAACGCTTATCAACAAGAAGTCACATGGGCCTAAGTAACATGACCAACTTGTATCAGATGTTGATTACTACAAATGTTGATTAAAGTATAAAAACTATCAAAAACAAAACTCTGTATTATCAGATTTCCCTCAATAAAAACCGAATCTCCACAAAATAAAAGGCCATTTTCTTAAGGTGATTTAAGTCCACAAAACAATAGTAACATGACCAAATTGCAATTTAATTACACAACTTGCAATTTTCTTCCCTTGATGGAGACGGGTTGGTGACGAAATACATCTGATATTATAATTTTCTTTAAATAATCTAGTGTATGATTAAGTTGAGCAAGTTATTTATATTCTATCAAAAATTGAATCAAGATATAAAAAAGATCTGAATAATATCATATTCTCTTATTATAAACCTTGATGGTCAGACATCAAGTGTGGTAGTTGCATTATTATTGTGTATAGCGACTACTATAAACAATGATACAATAAAAAAACATAATTTTGAAAAATGATAAATGTTAAACAGGTCTTCAAGGGCAGCTACTGCCTAGTGGTCTTAATTTAATATGATCAATTGCAACGCATGAAGTGATACTATATATACATGACAGTTTAATGTAATACTTATACTCTACATACTTTTGATATTAGAATTGTGTACCACTAGATGACCATTTCGTAGTGAATGTTAGATCACATATTAAAACAACGTACAAGCTAGTCTCGTTATTAACCAGGTGAACAAGCCGATACGGACAAACCTCAATTCCAAAATTAACATAGAATCTATTCGAGGTTTAGTCATATACATAAAGTGACATAGTAACATGTTTTGTCATGTGATCCAAAACATGTGGTTTCCGAATTTTAAAACCATTTCAGCAACACCGACACATTTCATCAAACAAGTTACATGCATATTTATATGCATGTAGTGATGATAATGTCCCTTATCAGTACCAACACATGAATTAATTAACAAACTCAAGTAAACTATTGATGATTAGTGATCATTGAGGATTTCTTTTTGTGCATATAACTAGAATTAATAGAAATGAAGTGAAAAGTATAAGAGCACAAAATCATGAAGTGATAATTTCTTTGTTAATATGCATTTAATTACAGCAGAACATTGGCTAAATAGTCTTCTATCCATTTAGTCAAATACAAGTACATTTGAACAAGCTTATAATCCATTATTATTAAATTGGCCAAGTAGCAAAGGAGGATATTCATTGATTAGTCATTGCATATATGTGTCATTTGCTAATCTGTTTTTGTGTCTCTTGTAAAGTTCCTAGCAGCAAAAAGTGGTTGACCAGCAATAAGATCATAGCAAAGTCAGCAAAGTGTGGATCAAGAAAAGTGCCAACTTGACTTGAGAAGTTCCGACATCTTTCACATTTTGAACCATCCGCACATGAAACGCCGATCCTAGGTAAAATATGACCAGAAGCATGTTCAATCATAGGTTTAGAATATCGACGTAAAATTATGGTACACTATAGAGGTGAGAAAATGCGCTGTGTAATGGGATAGGGTGAACTATGCTTCATACGGGTCAACCCGATATATTTTTTTTGTCAAAATTTCTAGAATCTTATACATAATTAGTGTGATTATGATTAAGAAAACAGTATTTGTATATCAGTAATCCCATTTTTATTAACAAAATGATTTATGAAGTTTGACGCATTAAAGCTAGTCTGGGAGACCTTCGGCCAGTTTCTGACCGAACTCTTTTAATTAACCAGATTTATCAATTAGAGATACAACTAACCTGAATCGTCCCACTTCATAACTGGAATTGGTTGAAAAAAAACGTCAACATAAACTCAAAACCACAACAGCACAAGATCATCAAGTGATATTTTCTTGGCTAATTTTCATTTCAACAAATCACTAAATGTGCAGTTAATTACAACAGAACATTGGCTAAAAATTCCTCTTTTCATTTAGATACAAGAGCATGTGAACAAATACAAGAACATGTGAACAAGTCTAATAGTTAATTTTTAATAAGTATTATAAAATTGGCCAATTATTTATGGAATTTAGTATTCATTATGTATCATTAGATCTAGATGCTAACAAATAAAACAACGTATGAATAAGTTTAATTAATACTTGTTGAAAAATATTATTAATTGGCAATCATCAATGGAATATATTCATTTTGTGTTTTTAGATGCTAACAAAGACAACAACGTATGAGCAACTTTCATAATTACTTGTTGATCAATATTTTAAAATTGGCAATTATCAATTGAAATATCTTAATTACGTGTCATTTGATGCTAATGGTTTTGTATCTTGTGTAAAGTTCTTTAACAATTCCATTGTCATTTATAAAGTGATGACAATGATATATCTTTTTTTATTTAAAACGATAAAGACAACTAACAAACCCAAATTTAAAGGGTTTGTGTAACGGGTGCCCTCAAAGCAAGGTTTAATATCACTATAAAAGGAAACTTTAAGTTTATTTAATTAAAAATCATATTTAATCATGGTAACTTATAAGTTTCATTAATGTGCATTAATGCAATTTTTAATCTAAAAAAAAAGTTTAGGTTTAATAAATGCGGTTTAACTAGTGCCCTCAGGGCACTCGTTAGATAATCCCAAATTTAAATAATAGGGAAATTTGAAGAGATTATTATGTATACATAAATTCGGATTGTGCTTGTATATAATGATGTGGATATGTCATAAGTGTGTGGGGTTCCTTGTTATTTAATATTTTTAATGGATGGAGGTCTGTTTTTTGTAAAGACAATTAACTTTTTGTCATAGGAAACCTCCCTTTTATTGAATTATTCAATCTTTGAATATAATAAATAACAAAACAGTGAACATCTATATGATGTGCAACTTCTCAACAACTATGAATAATAATACAATATGAAACATAACTTTGAAAAATCATTTATGTTAACAGGTCATCATGGGCTGCTAGTGCCTAGTGGTGTTATTTAACTGAATATATAAAAATTTGACAATGATAAGGGTTGAGAATATGGTTTCAATTTCATCTTATGGTCGAAGTGTTGGTCACTTTTACTATGTGTAAACATTGAATCTATACTATACATACTTATGCATTTTAACCATTTTCGTAGTGACTGTTAGATAAAAAAAATAGCATACCTTACAAATTTCATTATTAATAATCACTTGAACAAGCTAACCTCAATTCCAATATTAACATAAAATCTATTCAAGGTTTAAACACAATAATTAAGCCGAAACACCAGCTCACATAAAGTGATAGAGTAACATGTCTAGTCAAGTGATTCAACGCATTTCATCAAACAGGTTACATGCATATTTAGTTACATGTAGTGATAATAACGAATCCTTATCACTTGCCCAAGCATGGATTAGTTAACAAACAAAAGCCATGTACTGATTATTAGTAATGATCAAGGATTATTTTTTGGACAAATATCTAGAATTGTTTGAAATGAAACATAAGATAAATAGAAAACCATGAAGTGATACATTTTTGTTAATCTGCAGTTAATTACACTAGGACATTGGCTAAAAAGTCTTCTTTTCATCTAAAAAAATAGAAGAGCGTATGAACAAGTTTTATAATCAATTGTTACTAAATCGGCCAACTAGCAATAGTATATACTCATTGATTATTCAATGCATGTGTCATTTGCTATTGGGCTTTTGTATCTTTCGTTCCGAACAACTCATTTGTCATTTATGAAGTGATGAAGATGAATTTTCCTATTTTTTATTTTGTAGAGATAAAGACAATGTTGGTCCCTACGTATGAATGGTTGAGTCGATATGAAAATGCAAACAATAACAATATGGATCTTTGAATAACTAAATCGTCTAACTTTGCAACATTACAGATATGTACATATTTATACTAAACGAAAGGGCATTTCCCAAACGTCACATCGGTTCAAAATGTAACCGTTTATAACTGTTTTGTAACCGCTATTTGGCGGTTAATTAACTAACTAATCATAACCGTTTTTGGCGGTTAATTAACTGCTCTCAACCGCTATTCGGTTGTAGAGTTTAAGTTGAGCAAGTTTGTTCCTTCGAGTTAGAAGCAATGGCGAGATTATATGTTTACAATCTCCTCCTTAATCTTGATCGTTGCTTCGTCCTAAGTCTTGAACTCCGAGCATTTGTCGCATAGTCACGAACTTGAGTCTTGGTAATGCTTTCGTTAAGATGTCTGCTCTTTGTAGTTCTCCACTTACGTGTTCCACTTTGATATGACCATTCTCTACGCATTCACGAATGAAATGATAGCGAATGTCTATGTGCTTGCTCCTTCCATGAAAAACTGGGTTCTTTACGAGTTGTATAGCTGATATATTGTCAACTCTAAGCGTTATCTTCTTTTCTTCTAATCCAGTTAATTCACCGAGTAATCTTTTTAGCCATAAGGCTTGACATGCTGCTGCTGTAGCTGCCATGAATTCTGATTCACATGATGAGAGTGCTACTGTCGGTTGCTTCTGAGTACACCAAGTGATGGGTGACTCTCCAAAGTAAAATACTATTCCAGTAGTTCCTTTTCCTTGATCTGTATTGATTCCATAACTACTGTCGTTGTATCCTGTAATCTTGTAGCCTCCTTCTTTCTTGTATATTATTCCATGGTCTTTCGTACCTTTGATGTATCGGATTACTTGTTTCACTGCCTTCAGGTCTTGCATAAATCTGCTGAGTAGTCCGACTGGGTAACTAAGATCTGGTCTTGTATGTAGTCGGGTCTTGCATAAATCTGCTGAGTAGTCCGACTGGGTAACTAAGATCTGGTCTTGTATGTAGTAAATATCTGAGACTTCCTATTAGGCTTCGGTAATAAGTTGCGTCAACTGGTTCTCCATCTTCCGCCTTGACCAACTTAGTGCCGGGTTCCATAGGTGTCTTCGTATCATTACTATCCGTCATGCTTGTCTCTTTTAAGATCTTGTTAATGTATCCTGTTTGCTTGATCGTAATTTCTCCTCCTGTCTGTGTAACTTCTATCCCAAGGTAATATGCTAGCAAACCTAAGTCGCTCATTTCGAATTTGTCTTCCATCTGGGATTTGAACAAATCTACTTCCTTCTTTGGAGTGCCCGTGATTATTAAATCATCTACATATACTCCAACGATAAGTGTAGAAGTCTTGCTTCTCTTTGTGTAGATTGCTTGTTCGAGATTACATTTCTTAAAGTCTAAAGACTTCAAGGTCTGGTCAAGCTTCACGTTCCAAGCTCTAGGTGCTTGTCTTAAGCCATACAAAGCTTTAGTTAGCTTGTATACTTTTCCTAGGTTTCCTTGTTGAGTGAAACCTTCAGGTTGTGTGACATAGACTTCTTCCTTCAATTCTCCATGTAAAAATGCTGATTTTACATCTAAGTGGTGCACTTGCCATCCATGATATGCTGCTAGTGCTAATATCAATCGAACTGTCTCTATCCTAGCAACTGGTGCAAACACTTCATCGAAGTCTATTCCTTGTTCTTGTACATAACCTTTTGCTACTAATCTTGCTTTATACTTTATGATCCTACCTTGTGCATCTCTCTTGGTTTTATAAACCCACTTAAGTCCTATTGCCTTATGATTTTCGGGCAATGTGGTGAGGGTCCATGTGTTGTTCTTGTTAATTGAATCTAATTCAATTTGCATGGCCTCAATCCACTTTTCATCTTTTGATGCTTCCTCGTAATTACGGGGTTCTTCTTCTGTGAAACATAAGCTAGGTGCTTCTACTTCACGTGCAGTTTGGTAAATTTCCGTAATATCCTTTAAACCTTGTATAGGTCTATGATCAAATCTAGGATCTGAGCTTTCGAACGAACTTATAGTAGCTCTTTCTTCATCTTCTGAGTTAGGGTTGTAAGTGTATGATGGTGGCGTGATTGGTGAGGTTGGATCTGGTATAGGTTCTTGTTCTTGATACGTGTTATTTCTGTTTTCTAAGTTGACTGGTGTAGGATTATCATAGTCAACTCCATCTACCATAAAGCTAGTCCAAAACGTATCGTCTGTGTCTGTATCCTCCTCATTATTGTTCCAATTCCACGGTTTCTTTTCCATAAACTTCACATCCCTACTAACGTGTTTTTTCTTTCCTACTGGATCATATAGCCTACATGCTTTAGATCCTTCTTCAACTCCTAAGTAAATCATTGGAATGCTTCTATCATCTAGCTTCTTCAAGTGAGGTATGGTTACCTTAGCATAAGTTGTGCATCCGAATATTCTTAGGTATTCTAGGTTTGGTTTCCTATTGTAGAGGGCTTCATATGGTGTTTTATCTATCAGGGCTTTTGTAGGTACCCTGTTGAGTATGTAAATGGCGTGCTTGACTGCTTCCGCCCAATAAGTTAAGGGTAACTTCATCGCTTTCATCATACTCCTAGTAGTTGATAACACTGTCCTATTTCTCCTCTCTACTACACCATTCTGCTGCGGTGAGTATGGTGCTGTCAATTGTCTTTCTATTCCGTTCTCCTTACAGTGTTTGGTGAATTCATGTGATGTAAATTCACCTCCTCTATCCGTTCTTAGCATCTTAATTTTCAACTTCAACTTTGATTCAATCTGCTGTCTAAATTCCTTGAATGTGCTGAATGCTTGATCTTTCGAGTTTAGAAAGTAAGCCCACATGAAACGTGTGCAGTCATCTACTAATAAGAAGATGAGCTTCTTTCCAGAGTGTGTTGCTGGACTTATGGGACCACAAAGATCTCCATATACTAAGTCCAACGGGTTCTTTGATCTGAATTTAGCTTGGTTTGGAAAAGGTGTTCTGATGTGTTTTCCTAATAAGCATGCATCACAAATTTGTCCTGCATGGTTTATTCTAGGTATTCCGTTTACTAAACCTTTTCTCGTCATTTTGTCTATCGCATCAAAGTTCAGGTGACCTAATCTAGCATGCCATAACCATGCTTGGTCATCTACATTTGCTAAAAGACATATATGTGCTACTATATGTAATCTAATACTGTAAAGTCGATTCTTAGATCGTTCTACTTTCATCAACAACTTCTTATTCTTATCATACAAAGTCAGTAAATTTCCATCCATGATGATCTTGCAACCTATTTCAGTAAGTTGTCCTAGACTAAGTATGTTTCTCTTGAGGTTTGGTATGTAGTAAACATCCGAAATCATTTTCTGTTGCAAGTTTCTACATCCTAATAATATCGAACCTCTACCATTTATCTCTACATACGATCCATCTCCAAAACGAACGCGTCCAGTGATGCTCTCGTCAATATCCTTAAAATGGCTTTTGGTGCCCGTCATATGGTTACTTGCACCATTATCTAAATACCATATGCTAGCATCTGTTGTAGCATATTTTCGGGGGTGTACTTGTTCTTCATTTAACAAGATTTCTTCAGTTTCTTGTATCGCCATTAATAATGATGGTTCATCGTCTTCTAAGATAAGGTTTGATTGTTCCTGAGTTGTTGGTGGACTTTTACAATTTCTCCTGAAATGTCCGGGTTTCCCGCAATTGTAACATTTCAAATTCTTTCTATCCCACTCACCTTTATTCTTATTGTGAGGTGAGTTTCCTCCATTCGAGTTATCTCTATTTCCCTTATTCTACCAATTACCTCGTGAATTGTTTGATCTACCCCTATATTTGGTAAATCGTTTCTTATTTCTAGAGTGTTCGCCTTGTGCGAATAATAGGTTATCTTGGCTTTCTACTTGTCCTCCCTTTCGGAGTTTTATTCTCTCCTCGAATGCCTTAAGTTTTCCTGCGATCTCATCTAACGTAATGTCATCGAGATCATTTGTCGGTTCTATGGATGCTACTATTTGAATGAACCTATCGGGTGTGGAATCTAATAGTTTTGGAACTAAAAGTGATTCATCCAGTGGTTTTCCTAATTCTTTTGCCTTTGTGGCATAGCCGTTCAGTTTGGCTGTAAATGCATCCACCGTTTCATCCTCCTTCATTTGAAGGGTCTGAAATCCAATCATCAATGATTGTAACCGTGCTTGTTGCACTTTCTCTTCTCCAACGTGTCTCTTTCTTAATGAATCCCATAATTCCTTTGCTGTTTTGCAACTTGCTATTTGTAAGATCACATCTTCGGTCAATGCTTGATATAGGAAGGCAGTTGTTGCCTTATCCTTTTTAGCATCTACTTGTGTATCAGCCTTAGGTTCTATTGCTTCCCATAAACCTTGTGCTTCTAGTATCACCTTAATTTGTATTGTCCAAACTATATAGTTTGTGGCTTTGAGTTTTGGGCATTGATACTGTGTCATAGGGGTTACGGGTTTTGGTGCAGTGTTACTGCCACTTGCATCGTCACCAGGCATATTGATAGTGCTTATGATCTTCACTTTCTAATGGAATTCTAACTAAGTATGATATACTTAATACTACGGGAACAGAAATAGTTTTCCGGGAATCTAATAATACGGGATCAATATATAGTCCTCGGGATTTCCTAGTAATGTAAATAACGAACTATACTATCAAAAGTATAATAGAGAAATCCAAGTTTGAATTTTGTGACCTCGTTGTTGTGTATTAAACATAGTCGTATTCCCACTTTGTCGGCACTTGAGTATGATACCAACTACGTTCTTTCTTTCCCCACGTTGTCTTTCTTCTTTCTTGTGTATCGATGTAATAATGATTTGCCTTTGAACTCTTGGTCTTGGCTATTTTCCGAACACAAATAACTTCCAAAATACCTTTCGGTATTTTCAAAGAAACAAGTAATAACTTGTTCTTTCCCTTTACCACGTTGAATGGTAAACTTCTACATTTGCTTGCCGCGTCTCACAACCCTTTTTCTTTGTTTACGTTCCACACCGAATGTGCTTCACCCCAAAATACCTTTCGGTATTTTCCAACAAAAACCCACAAGTGATCAAGTTGTGTCCTTTGTTAATATTCTTATATCGCTAGCGTCTCTTCTCTCAAAAAAACAATACTTGATTGTTTTCTAAACCGGTTGTGTTTCTTCTAATTCCAAGCAACGTCTTTTTCTCTTCTTGTATATGCCGTCTACTATACAAGGTATCTCTAACGCGTCTTTCTTCTTTGGTTACGTAACTCCTTCTTTTCTTCTTGTTGCTGCGTATTGATGCTTCACAACAGAAAAAAAAACCGACACCACAATGGAATGGTGTCCTCTCCGTTTGCAATTTCGACACAAAGACAAGTTGTATACGACTTATCTTATGTCCTAGTTATCCAAGTAACAACGTTTCCTTTTGAAAAACGTTTTCCTTCTCCTGAAACAAAATTTCAGCGAGTATACTTCTTCCAGAAACAAGGTTTCTGTTTTTCTTCTTCCTGAACCAAACAGCGCTTCTTTTCTGCTTTGGTTCTCTTCTTCTTCTAGTTGGGTTTTTCTGGGATGTGTATATCTCGTTAACAATTTCTTGATGATGATTCTGTCTTGTTGAAACAAGGTTCCGGTTTTGATTGTTGCCTCGTTAAAACAGGAAATCTGGTGTTGTGTATATGATTGTGTAACGAGATAAAACAGGCTCTTGATGCCAAATGTTGGTCCCTACGTATGAATGGTTGAGTCGATATGAAAATGCAAACAATAACAATATGGATCTTTGAATAACTAAATCGTCTAACTTTGTAACCTTACAGATATGTACATATTTATACTAAACGAAAGGGCATTTCCCAAACGTCACATCGGTTCAAAATGTAACCGTTTATAACTGTTTTGTAACCGCTATTTGGCGGTTAATTAACTAACTAATCATAACCGTTTTTGGCGGTTAATTAACTGCTCTCAACCGCTATTCGGTTGTAGAGTTTAAGTTGAGCAAGTTTGGTCCTTCGAGTTAGAAGCAATGGTGAGATTATATGTTTACAGACAAGCTAACAACCCTATAAAATGAAATATATTTTAGCCCCGTAATTGCAAGATAATCAGGTTCTTCCATAATTTAGCTAGTAATTCTGAAATTTTCAAACACTCATTTCACACCTTTTTATTAACATAATAGACTTTGTTATAGGTGATCGTAGACCATCAATTAAAAACAATTAAGCATCCATCACTTCATATAAGATGTATCAAAACTCGTCAGTGCGTATGTCATCCATGAAATTTTTCAAAAAATAATAATTCATAGACTACATTTGTAGATGCTTAATCAGAAACAACACAACAAAATTCTCTATTTTATCCGATAATCCACACTCCTTAATTCATTCGATCTTTTTCTTGTACATATTCCTCTCAAAGTCAACCCGAAACATTTTTTAGTCAAAATTTCTTGAATTTTATAGATAATTAGTGTGAATATGATTGAGAATACTGTATTTGTACATCAATAATCCCATCTTTGTTAATAAAATGATTTATGAAGTTTGATGCATTAAAGCCACAGTCTGCGAGACTTTAGGCCAGTTTCTGACCCGTTTTGTTTTAAGCGAACATTTTTAATTAACGAGATTTGCCCATTAGAGATATAATATAACCTGAAATGATCCATCCATAAGTCAATGGGTCAAAATTGACAGGTATAATAATATGAAATTACTATTTTTAATTTGTCAAGAGACAACCTGGAGCACAAGTCACAGCTGCAAGAGCACGACCTGGTTCAGTAGCAATTTCATCATAGTAACATCTGCAAACAGTGGGGTGATCAAGAAAAGAACCAACTTGAGTCGAGAAGTTCACATTTGGAACCTTCTGCAAGTGAAACGCCAATCCATATTTTCTTCTCTCCTTGAACCAAATTATCTCCAGAATATGGTACATTTTCAATTCATCAATTGGTGCATCCTCAAGGTAGAAAGAATCTCAATCTGCACTATCACCAACTAGCAATGGAATATAGTAATTGAAAATTCATTATTATGAAAGACAAGTCCAAAACTCCTAATTAAGAAACGAATCATAAGAAAGAAACCCACTGAGAATACCACAAAATAACCATAAAGTTGGCATCTATATGAGCATTCAAGAATTACCATCTCCTTGATTATCACTAATGTTAATTAAACTATAACCCCCTATGAAAGGAAGTCTACATATCACAACTCCCTTTTATTTACAAATAGGTTTCAGGGGTGCTACTAGTTTATCCAATTTCGCTGAATAAAAAGCTGATCTCCACTAAAAAAAAAGGCCATTTCTTAAAGGCCATTGAAGTCCATAGAATATTTCTAACCAGCAACAAGTCTCAAGGATCTCATTAATATGAGCACTATTAAAAGATACATCTTATCAAACAGTTAGTGTGCAACTGAGTTAAGGATCTCAAGTTCAAAGATCAAAACAATAATATTATGTCAGTTATATAAACTTAATACTTGTGCCAGTTTTATAATATTTGACTTTAAAAAATTTCATGATTGTGATATCAAACAAGAATACGAAGATAGTTGGATGACAATGATCATGGTGTACGGTTTCTTCTAAAGAGCAGATAACAAGATTATCAAAGAAATGTTAGAACACCAAAGTCAACAATCAAACAATCATCTTAAGAGTATAAAACTCAACTCTTATAAGCCAATAAACACATATCAATCTCTGATCACCAATATAACGTCTTAAACCATAAACTGAATCTTCCACTAAAACAAAGTCAATTAAATCCACAACACAACGTTTATCAACAACATGTCACATGGGCATAAGTAACATGACCAGCTTGTATCACTATACCATCTTCTTGATTATCACATGTAAAGCTCACTTTGATAAGATACGTTGCCACTAGTTTATCCCATTTCGCTCAACCAAAACCGAATCTCCACTAAATAAAAGAACATTTTCTTAAAGATGATTTAATTTAACAAAACAATTCAAACAAGCAACAAGTCTCAAAGGGTCTCAGGTTAACAAGACAAATATTAAAACAAACATTATGGCACTGTTTGGCAGGAGCTTTTTGAGGAGCTATTAGCTTTTTGTTGCAAAAATAATCTCTTCTAAAATAAGTAGCTCTGTTTGTATACACTAACTTCAAGCTTTTATTTCAAACAAATAGCTCCTAAATGAAAAGCTGATTCATGAAGCTTTTTAAACATCTTGGAGCTGTTAAAACATTAAATTACTGATATACCCTCCAAACATTTATTTACAATTATAAATATGTCTTTTTATGTCATTTTACACCTTATAATTACATTTAACAGCTAATTTACCAAACACTTTTATTGAAAAAAAGATACAGCTTATAGCTAATGTTAACAGCTTTGCAGTTTACAGCTTACGGCTTACAGCTTACAGTTTACAGCTTACAGCATACAGCTTACATCTAATTTTGCCAAACATACCCTATATCACTCAGTTGGTGTGCAGCTCAGTTTTGTTTGTTGTGGACCATGTATCAGGAAAGTAAGTTTGTTTATGCTCATATTGAATCCGACTATGTGAATGCAGACATATGAGAGGGTTGACACACCCAGGGAAAATGTGTTCGTGATCACAAAAGCTGTAAATTATAATTGACACTTTAGTTGCATAGTTTTTATAAATGAGAAAGAGAATAGGTGATGTTTGTGTGAGAATGATAAATAGAAAAGACCAATTTACCCTCATGTGACTTGCACATGAGGGGTTTTAACGGTCAAACTTAACGTCAATTTGGTTAAGGGATTGCGGGTGTTAAGAGTTTCAGAGGCAATTTGTGAGATTGATAAAATGTAGTTGTACCATTCCTCACAAAAAATATTTAATTGAATGTTGTGATGAGGTTGATCCAATTGCAAAGGTATTTGTTATAGTAAGCTTAACTATCAAAGCATATTTAATGATGAAAGTATTGCTTTTTTTATGTGTTCTGTTATATACTGATTGCATGTTACGGTCAATAGGAGCAGTCAACTGTGCCACCAGGAAACCAAATGATGGGACGTTATATGGTTGCAATACAGACTATGTTGGCGTTATTTCTGCTATCGAGGATAGTCTGTGAGGTTTCTTTCTGTACTTTCTGTTAGAAGTGATAATATGGGTAGTTGGGTCAAAAGAGTGCCTTTTGTCCACTTATAAGCATTGGTAATGTCATATATCTTCTAAAAAACAAATTAATGAGATTATATCATAGTTGTGGCATAATTTTATTTTTACATGTTATCTTTGTTGACTATTGGAAAAGCTCTTGTTTATGGAGCAAAAGCGAAGGGTGCAAGGATTGTGATAGCCAATCGGACCTACGGTTAGATTCTACTAGCGTTCACATTACCATTTCTATTACCGGACATAAATAAAACATTATACTAGTTTTATTGCATTCTTATGTGTCGATCTAACCCACTTTGACGTGTGCTGAAAAAACCTACCCATTTTGACCCAGCAAGAAAGGTGGAAACATAAGAAAATATAGTCTATGGTTTCAGAAGGAGAGTTGGATTTTTTAGTCTATTCTTGTTGCTGCATTGAAGATGATTTGACTAAACATACAAAGATTAAAGATCATAGCATATGCTAAGTAATACAATATATATTATGAATTCGAGTACATATTCTTGTTTACACCTTAAGCAAGTAAAAGACATTTCGGTGACGGCCCGAGAAACTACTATCGTCTAGCAGAAAGTAAGCATGACAAGTACCCAAGCACAAAAGCTATAGCCGCCCATCCACACTCTCGAAGATTATCAGAAGCATAAATCTCGAGAACCAACAGAGAGGGAGAAATCAAAGCTGCATAGAGAAAAGTAAAGAGCAGGAACTTGATGTGATACGGGAATCCCACTTCTTCTTTGTGGCGGGCAAAGAGGTAGACCAGCATTAGACCGCCTCCTGCGATACGTGTGGCATTGCACAAAAGAGTACGTAGTGTTTCTTGAGATAATGTATCCAAAGGAGTGAGAGTGGTGTTTCTTGAACGTGAGGTCATGGCGGGACTTGGTATCACCCTTCGCCAAGAGAAAGACATCCAGTGCGAAGGTTGCAATGATGAAAGTACCAACCGACGAGGCTTTTGAAGCTATTTCAAATGAAGCTATCAAGTGTCTAGGAACGTACTTTACCAACCACCAGCTGTTTGATAAAATGTCCCATTGACTTAAATGTTGGGTTGTGATTAGGCTATGCTATTGATTGTCATAAAATCAACGAGGGTTTCACAATTGGTTAGTTAAGCTGTTTAGTTAGACTTTCTTTCATTGATTTTGGGATTTTTCTTATTAGTATTTTGTGTTTAATGTTAAGTGTTAGTTGAATTTTTCTATAAAATTGTACTTTGGTAACCTGGTTAACTGATCCTGTTTCAGCTTGTATTAAAACATTGTAGCCTTTACTCTTTTTTCTAGCTTCTTTCTAGATTTTTCTATAAAATTTTCTGCTGTTCAAAAAAAAAAGTGTTAGTTGAATTTTGAAACCTTAAACCAAACCAAACCTTAATGGCCCCCACTAAACACAAGCCCGAAAAATCCAAGTGGGGGAGGAAGCGTTGGACTTAGTTATACCTTGTATACACAACTCTGCGGAGCGAAACTCTGTTTATTTAGTTTCCCCTAAGGTTTGTGAGACTGAAGGCATTACGCGTAAGCGCGTTACTTTCCATACTCATTCCTACCCAAATCCGTCCTGTTTAAGTAAAAGATTCGCATTCATCGAGTCATTAATGCTTAAGGGATACCCATCTGATTTTAATGTTACATATGATTATTGTATCCAAATTACCCCATGGATCCAACAATTAGCCTTTTGCCTACTCTTTTACTTACAGGTGCGGTTTTTTGGTCTGTTTTTCGATATTGGAAACTGTTTCTGTGATATGAATGCTGGGTTTATTAGTATTTTGTGGGAAGTTCCAATATCTTTCACTTGTTGAACCTTTCTACACGTGAAACACCAATCCATATTTTCTTCTCTCCTTGAATCAAATATATAATCTCCAGAGTATGGTATACTTTCGCTTGGTGCATCCTACAAAGTAGAAAGAATCTCATCCTAGAGTGTGAATGATGGATTTATTATACAAATATCACCAACAAAATGTGTGTATGTGAATTCGGCACCATATACTAGTGTAGCAATTTGAATTATTTACTTATATATGGGGTATTCAGTTTATGTTTTATTTTTAATTGGTAGAATTAAAAGATCATCTAACCCAAAATGTATTTTAAATGCATAAAATGATATATATTTTTGATAATAATATTAGTGACACTAACTATTTACTAAATAATTGGACTAAAAATGTTTCGGGTCAGCCATCAGCTTTTTTTTACCAGAACCCGCCCATTTTGATACCTCTGCATTTTTGCTCATAAATCTTTTAGTCTTCATACATGCTCATTTACATCTTGCCTATCTACAGAATAATTATCGGGAATACCTGAGATGTTACTAATATGCGTATCATTGAGTCAGCAACAACTTTAGGTTCACACATATTACTCACTCTCACAGCAAGGTTATCCTGAAAGGAATGCATATACACCTTCTCCTGCGACTGAAACCAATGAAGTTACCAGTCTGAGCACTCTCCAAAGTTTAATTTCTTCTGTTCTCAACTAGCAAATCCTTACAGATTAGATTTACGTGCAGTGTTGTACTAAAATTGTACAGCAATAAACAGTCGATGTAAAAATGGATATATCAAGGTAGTAGCAGCAAGACATTATTGTGGTTACCTTGAGTATTTATTCCCCCAAAATCAGTCTCTTCCTCACGATAGGCAAGCCATCTTTCATTTACTGCAGGCCATTTTGATTAAAAATATAGCTGCTTCAGTTACCACAGCTATGTCCACAAGTTACATTCGTCATACACAGTGCTTGAAGACCTGCAACAAGATGTAGCAGAGGATGCAACAAGTACAATAGCCTAAAGTTGGATGTGTTAGCTTAATACAATAGTTTTATATGTAGTATCAAGTCTGTAATATAGCTTAAAGATGTAATGATAGCTTAGTTGATGTAATAGTAGCTTAGTTTGTAGTTTAGCTATCTTGGTCAAAACGGGTCAAAGTGTGGTTGATTGAATAACCAACTTTGCCGCCAAAATACTTTGTATAAAGTTTGTGTAAATGGTCATTTGATCACAAGTTTCCCACTTCAATAATAACTCATTTCACTTTCTCTCAATTTCAATAAAAAAAACAAATTTAATGACACCAGCATTGTCAAAATTATATTCCAAAGTGAGATTTTACCCATCATTGTCAAAATTTGATGACACCAGCATTGTCAAAATTTAATGACATCATCAGCTATATGAGGCATTATTGGAGCAACGACTCTCACTATGGAGAGTAGATGCTTTGAATGAACTGTTTGACAACTCCACCTTGTAAAACTCGAACCACTGAGAAATAGAATCAAACTTCATATAAAAATAGTCTACTTAATACTTACGTCCTTACAAAGCGTATAAAACTTCATTGAAATATAAAAGAAAATGTCTTACCCAACATAAAGGCAATCTTTGGCAACATCATCTATCACCCAATTCTGATTCAACTTGTCTTACTCTAACCATCGATCCCAAATTCTACTAATTAGTACATTCTATTTCGTCTCCCTGTACAAGTAGTTTTCCGCAAAATAACACTCCAACCATCTATCCCCCAATTCTGATTCAACTTATCTTAATCTAAGTACTATACCTAAACCACTCCACTAATGGTGCACAGTTCTTCATAATTATGAAAGACAAGTCCAAAACACAATCACATTTAAAAGTGTCATAATCTTAACACCAGGTCTACTTAAAATAAACGCACTCAGAATACCAGATAATAACCATAGAGTTGGCATGTCTATGAGCATTCAAAAACTACCATCTCCTTGATAAATTACTAATGTTAATTAAACTCATTGAGAGATTAGATTAAATATCTAATAAGTTTTCATGATATCATATCAAACATGCATACAAAGATATTACGAGGACAAGATAATGGTGTACGAGTCCTTCTCAAGAGCAGATAACAAGGTCAACAAAAAAAATGTGAAAACACTATTACATTTATGAGTATGATCAGAATCCTACTACGACTACCGTATTACAGGCTTGTTCAAGTGCAATTACAATCAAATAATCATAATAACAGTATAAACCCCATCTCTCATAAGTCAATAAGCAAACAAAAATATTCAACTTATTCATCACCAATATATATAGCGTCATCCATAAACTGAGCAACAAAAAGAATTCCCATTATAATGATATTTAATAGCTACAATAAACACATATGAACTTTAAACACATATGAATCTTAAGCTTTATCAAACAATCAAAATAAAAGTATAAACCCCATCTCTCATAAGTCAATAAACACATGAAATTTAAGCTTTATCAGACAATATAGTGTCTTAAACCATAAACTGAGCAACAAAAAGAATTCCCATTATAAAACACCCTTACTTATCCGATTTCGCTTCATAAAAACTGAATCCTCCAATAAAACAAAGTCAACTAAATCAACAAAACAATGTGATTATCAGCAACAAATCACATGGGCATACGTAACATGACCAACTTGTATCACTATTCAAGTAGACATTTCATCAAACACTTGCTATACCATCTTCTTTGTTACTATAAAAACTATGAAAAACAAAACTCTATATTATCACAACATGTGATGCTCACTTTGATATCAAATGGGTTTCAGGGGTGCTACTAGTTTCTCCGAATTCGCTCAACCAAAACCGAATCTCCACTAAATAAAAGGTCATTTTCTTAAAGGCGATTTAAGTCCACAACATATTCTAACCAGCAACAAGTCTCAAAGTGTCTCACTAACATCACCAATTTACAGCACTATTAAAACAAACATTATATCAAACAGTTGGTGTGCAACTCGGACTTGCAACTCAATTTTGTTTGTCGTGTACTTTGCTAATTATTGTTGATATTAGTCCGTAAAAAACATTTTTTCGTACATAGATTATAGTCTGTGAGGTTTCTTTCTGTAGTTTCTGTTAGAAGTGATAATATGGGTTGTTGGGTCAAAACAGGGCCCTTTGTCCACTTATAAGTGTTAGTAATATCATATAACTTCCTAAAAAACAAATTAATGTGATTATAGCATAGTTGTGGCCTAATTTTATTTTTACATGCTATCTTTGTTGACTTTTGGAAAAGCTCTTGTTTATGGAGCAAAAGCGAAGGGTGCAAGGATTGTGATAGCGAATCGGACCTACGGTTAGATTCTACTAGCGTTCCACATTACCATTTCTATTACCGGACTTAAATAAAACATTATACTAGTTTTGTTGCATTCTTATTAGTTCAGTGTGGGTGAAAGCCAACTGTACGGTTCTCGTCATATTTATGTGTCGATCTAACCCACTTTGACGTGTGCTGAAAAAACCTACCCATTTTGACCCAGCAAGAAAGGTGGAAACATACGATAATATAGTCTATGGTTTCAGAAGGAGAGTTGGATTTTTTTCGTCTATTCTTGTTGATGCATTGAAGATGATTTGACTAAACATACAAAGATTAAAGATTATAGCATATGCTAAGCAATACAATATATACTATGAATTCGAGTACATATTCTTGTTTACACCTTAAGCAAGTAAAGAACATTTCGGTGACTGCCCGAGAAACTACTATCGTCTAGCAGAAAGTAAGCATGACAAGTACCCAAGCACAAACGATAAAGCCACCCATCCACACTCTCGAAGATTATCAGAAGCATAAATCTCGAGAACCAACAGGGAGGGAGAAAACAAAGCTGCATAGAGAAAAGTAAAGAGCAGGAACTTGATGTGATACGGGAATCCCACTCCTTCTTTGTGGCGGGCAAAGAGGTAGACCAACATTAGACCGCCTCGTGCAATACATGTGGCATTGCACAAAAGAGTACGTAGTGTTTATTGAGATAATGTATCCAAAGGAGTGAGAGTAGTGTTACTTGAACATGAGGTGATGGTGGGACTTGGTATCACCCTTCGCCAAGAGAAAGACATCCAGTGCAATAATGAAAGTACCAACCGACGAGGCTTTTGAAGCTATTTCAAATGAAGCTATCAAGTGTCTAGGAACGTATTTTACCGACCACCAGCTGTTTGATAAAATGTCCCATTGACTTAAATGTTGGGTTGTGATTAGGCTATGCTATTGATTGTCATAAGATCAAAGAGGGTTTCACAATTGGTTAGTTAAGCTGTTTAGTTAGCCTTTCTTTAATTGATTTTGGGATTTTTCTTATTAGTGGTTTGTGATTAATGTTAAGTGTTAGTTGAATTTTGAAACGTTAAATAAAACCAAACCAAACCTTAATGGCCCCCACTAAACACAAGGCCGAAAAATCAAAGTGGGGGAGGAACTGTTGGACTTAGTTATACCTTGTATACACAACTCCGCGGATTGAAACTCTGTTTCGTTAGTAAAAGGTTTGTGAGACTCAAGGCATTACGCGTAAGCGCGTTACTTTCCATACTCATTCCTACCCAAATCTGTCCTATATAAGTAAAAGATTCGCAGTCATCGAGTCATCAATGCTTAACGGATACCCATCTAATTTTAATGTTACATATGATTATTCTATCCGAATCACCCCATGGATCCAACAATTAGCCTTTTGCCTACTCTTTTTACTTACAGGTGAGGTTTTTTGGTCTGTTGATATGAATGCTGGGTTTATTAGTATTTTGTTTTTGAGTCTTTGGGCACTTTGAGATTGCTTAGGGTGAAATAAGCTGTTTTCTTAGGGAGAAATAAGCTGTTTTCTTAGGGTGTAATAAGCTGATCATCTGCTTATAAGCTGTCTAAAATAGTAATCCCAAACACCCCCTTATTGATTATAGCGACTTCAAGTCACAGTAACCATATGATCAGTTGCAAAAATTTATTGTAGTTCACATTACCTCTAACAAGCATAGTTAATACACCATCTAAAGTTTTCTCTCACTGATACCGCGCAGATCGTGCTAGAGAACCTACTGACATAATTGGTGGACAGGCTATATCTCTTGCCGTTGCCGATTTGAGCACTTCAGTCCAGAAGGTGGCATGATACTTGCAAACACTACATCAATTAGTATGCTGCCAAATATAGATGATACTCCTAGTTCTAAGGTACGGCTATCCACCTTTTTCTGGTCATATGTTTTAGTAATAATGGTATGCAGTTAGATAATTTTACTATATTTTATGAAAGGAAGCTTTAAAGTCGTATGCGTTGGTATTTGATGTTGTGTACACACCAAAAATTACGAGATTACTTCGGGAAGCTGGAGAGTGTGGAGCCATAATTGTTACAGGGGTGGAGATGTTTATAGGACAGACTTATGAACAATATGAGAGATTTACAGGGTTACCCGGTAAGATTTAAATTGTATATAATGCTACTTTTCATGCCTCTCCATCATGCCTAAAATCTAACCGTCGCCCTTCTGTTTTGAGTTTCACCTACTTTTCATTTGCAGCTCCTAAGGAATTATTTAGGGAGATTATGGAAAAATCTTAATTGTCTCGGGAGTTGCCGTAGGTATGTATCTTTTTCTATCCTCTCTTCCTTTATCTTGAAAAATCTTAATTGTCTCGGGAGTTGTCGTGGAACAGTAAATTAGGCAAAATAGTTGGAAATGTTATTGCCATTGATACCTCTACCAATCATATGAAGTTATGAAAAAACGAAAAGATTTGACTGTCACATGCTCGTATTCTTATTTCTGTATCTATCACATTGTTCACATCGTTTACGTATAATCTTCATCAGATTACCTTATATATAGTTATTTTTTGTTAGACATGATCTGTATTCTGTGTAAAGTTGTTCTTCATGTCTTCTCTTGTCTCAAATTGACCAATTCTGTTCTGCAACTCATTTAAATTTGAGGAATTTGATATGATTACCACTTTTGCTCAAGTATGGAGTTAAAAAAATATTATATTTCAGGGTATAATGCTTCTAGAGTGTCTGTCCGAGATAGGTGTAGGTTAAGTGATGAGTCAACCTTCCTCTGTTGTGGAACTTTTTGAATTTTTTTCCTTTTGAATCATTGGTTCTCTTCTCACATAAAAACTCGCTTTTATCTGATCATTGGTTGACTTGCATCTAATAATTTAATTATTTCTAAACAAAATGATTTAGGATTTTGAAACACTTTGGTTGACTTGCATCTAAATCAAACTATTATTAAACTTTACCCATTTGACCCATTGGAGATATGATATTAACCAAATCAGCCCAACTTCTAAAGTCTTCATCTGCATGGATGAAGACCGTTTGTTTTTGTGCTATTGAAGTACTTCTTTTATTTTCTATTTTTTTTCTTTTTTTGCGCTATAAATCCTTTTGTAATATGGTTCAAATGGGTTAATAAAAAAAAACGTAAGAAAACGTAAAATAACAGACGGAAACGTAAAAAAGTGAACGAAAACATTAAAAACGGACGAAAAAAAACGAAAACGTAAGAAAACGGATTAAAACGTAAAAAAATGGACGAAAACGTAAAAAATGGGCGAACGCGTAAATAAAAAGACCGAAATGTAAAAGAGATGTAAGATATTGAGAAAGAGATGTAAGGTTTGTGAAAGAAGAGGTAAGGAGTGAAAGAAGAGGTAAGAAGTGAAAGATAATGTCTGAAATTTAGAAGGGGAAAGAAGTGAAAAGAAGCACTTATGTATGCAAAAAAACAGACAAGAAACCTCTTCCCTCCTGCAGACAAAAGAAGTGAAAAGAGGAAAAAAGTAATCATTGGAAAAGAACAAATGACACCTAAATGGGTCAAAATTTCTACTGCCGCAGGCTTTGACTTTGGATCAAAATTTACATAAAATTACTTAAAGCTGAAGTTTTTGTTACTTTGTAAGTACAGAAGCTGGAGGGTCGAGAGTAACATGTGTTGTGCAAAATGGTACACACAAGAAGCACGGGGGAGTTGATTATAGTTCTTGTTTCTATGTCATTTGTTATTGTATCATTAGTATTTTTGTTCAGACATAATAAGGAATTTTTTATTTAACAGCCATTGTATTCTCACTTTTGTGATACTAAAATTAAATTTATTCTTACAAATGAAGTACTCATAAATCCTAGAAAACGAACGGCGTCATATTTATTTGGATAAATTGTGAGTTTGTAGGTTTTGCTGTCATGATAGTAAACTCTTGTGAGTATATGTATGCTGATGTTGTGAGAAATTGGATAGAATTGATAATTTTGATGGACAATAGTAAAATGTCATAATAGTAAATGTACGTCTTACCAGAATTCTTTCCGAAAGCAGTCTTTTCTACAATGTTCTACCTCGCACATAAGTGCTCTTTGTTAGGTGGTCTTCACCATCAAAGCAACACAAAATTCTCTTCAACGTGCACGATGGTAGACACCCGTTATGGGAAACCACGCGTGGAGAGTGCCTATCGCGGGTGGTGATGACTCCATTATGCATGGTCTAAGAAACGTGACTTTCTAAAACCATCATCATAAAAGATTTTTCCAAAAAAAAAAAAAAAAAAAAAAAAAAAGATCTCGAAATATAAATAACAAAAAAGGTAACCACTCCCAAACACCCCCTTTATAAACAACTTTTGGTAAAGATGGTAGTTTGAAGAAGTTGATGAATAACTATATACTGTACTTTTCAATAAAAAAAATCAAAAATACTAATTTTTAGATATTGCTTGTGCATGGACTTTTTAAAGTTTAGACAATACCTTTCCGATCCTAGAAGTTTAAAAAAATGTTTCTAGTCAAATTATTTGCTGGACTAAAACAGGGTGAATGTGCTGCTATACTCTTGGTATAGATAGATGTCTGTTTGCATTGATGAAGGCTTGTTGGATGGCCACTCTGAATCAGACTTGGTGAGTCTAGAATGGACTGCTACTCTCGTTTGCCTTGTGCTATTTCAGTCCAAGGAAATGTCGTCACATCCTCTTCTTAGCCCGACATCAAAGGCTTACCACGCCACATAATTCTCCATACATTGGATGCGAAGGTTGGCTGAATCCGAAATGAATGTTAACCAATAACAGATTAGATTTACATAACTTAATTTTGTTACCGAAAAATGAGAGTACAAGAGATTAAATAGAAAACTATCTTACGAAACTATTATGGGTTAACATACCTTTATTAAGCTAACATCCACTCAGACTCACAAATGCTACATTAAGATGTATTGAGAGATTGACAAATACAACTCACAAGAGAACTGAAAAATATACTACGGAACCAGAGCAGCAGACACATGCACAAGCAAAATTAAGCATATGTAGACGAAACAGAATCAGACGGATGCAAACAGAATCCCAATCATATGGAATCGGATGCATAACCAAATTAAATCAGATGGAACATGGTAGAATCAGGCAGAGAACCATAACGTAACCAGAGCAAATGCACAGCCAGTGCAAATCAGATGGAACATGGTAGAATAAGACATAACAAACCAGATGCAAAGCCATATAACCAGAGTGTAATCAGGTAGAATGGGATGCAGCACCATGCAGAATCATAGCAAAATCGGACATACTTCTGTCATCTTTTCGTCTTTTTTAGGCTAAATGTATGTGTGGGTTTGGGAACTTCATCTTGCAGCCTTTTCTTCATTTCTCTTTGCCTTTAAATATCATTCTTGTTTCCTGAAAACATTGGTCGGAACTCGAGGCCACATACAATGAGGCCAGACATAGGTCCTTCATGACTTGTAAATTTCATACTCATAGAAAGAGAGTCATCCTTAAATGCATGAGTTGAGTTGAATTTCCACAGTTGAATCTCCATCCATCCATCTCCCCTTTGTTTTGGAACTCCAGTAATGTGATTTGTATTCAATGGGCTTGGGGTTATGAAATAAACAAATTCAGCCTCGTTGTTCTCTTTATGGAGTATATCTTGTACTTTCACGGGACAATGCAGCCCTTGGTATTTTTCTGAAAGCTTGAACACAAGGTAACACACATATTCCGTAACCGGTGACAACATTTGACCTTTGATCGTGCATTTGAGATGAAATACTTGTTGTGGTAAAAGCTCAATCACCTCTTGAAAACTGCATGTAAGATATATTTTATGATTACATACTTCTCAAGAACAGGAAACTAAATCCAATAAGTGAAACTTTAATCAACCATCGAAATCTGGTCATTCGTTACTATAACAAATTAGTTATATAACAATAAAAAAAAAAAGAAACAAACCTGGACTGGGCTGGTGGTTTTAAAGTAAAAATATCCACATTAGAAAATTTGTATAAAGCTGCCTTTGCCGAAAGCACAAGAAGTTTCTTTCCTTCGACTTCGCCCAACCAGAACAAGTCGTCATAGTTTCTACATCTCTTGAATATTTCTTCAAAGTTAGTTGGCAATTGTTGCGCTTGACCAACATTAAAGTCTGATTTCAAGACTTGTTGGACTTCCTCCAACTTTCTGATCTCTTCGTGTTTCACCTGTATACAATTATCAGTTATGTTAGATATGCAACTTATAACATGATTCTTTTTGTCACCGTGCATTCATATCCCCTATATACAACTTAAACAAAAGAGCATATAATGGAACCATGGGATATTTTCAAACTTACTTTGTCAATGGCTCGAAATTCAATGCCTTCTACATAAACTCCAGCATCTCCACAATAGCACGGCGAAAAGCTCTCAAGTAGAAACTCAAAAACGACTTCTTTGTTCTGATTCGCGAAACGGTGCAACTCAATCATCATCCACTGCTCATCCCTCCATGTTGCGAAATATGCATGCAGACTTTCGTGTCCCTTTCTATACTTTAGGTTAACATACATAGGTTTATTTGAAAAGTTTCTTGAATCACTAAATTTGAAAACTAAATAGACCCCATAGACAACATCTAGAGATAAAAATTGAGCTCTTTTCTTGATTTCGATGTTCAAATCGGAAATATCTAACATCTCCACCACTGTCCCAAACCTGCGCAGATTATAAACATCCAAAGTCTAAATCAGTCATGGCCTTTATTCTCAAGGCACTTCTATTTTGAAAATTTTGTAATTTTCGGAACAAGAGTTTAAATTCTATATTAGAATTTATTATACCAGAAAAATGTCTATTTAAATAAAGGTAAGATTATCATAAAAAACACTATCAACATGCTAGCAAAAATTATAATTCACGGTCATGAGAACAGAGGACCAAAACAGGGCATACCTCAACTATGATATTTGAAGGTTTACAAAATTATAGTTCCCAATCGTATATTGAGTATTAAAATCTTTTTTGTCATGTACAACATCATTTCTCATTGTTGATATGTATGTATGCAGGACTAATCTTGTTATTAACCTGATGAGATGAGGTCTGAAGTGTAAAAGAGCTTAAGATGAATTACTATTCCTTTGTTGATTAGTTCTAGCAGAATAGAATCAAAGGGATTCAAATATTTTGTGTAAGTGCAGTCGGTCATTGTGATAAACGGTAAAGGGAATAAACTTATAAACTTTAACATTAAAAAGTATAACATACTTCTACCTATAATGCATATGTTTGCTTATCACTTAAAACTAACAAACGCGGAGAGGTAGAGAGAATAACCTTGATTCTGGAAGAGATTTCCACTCATGTGAACAGCTGTTTGTGTAGGAAAACATTGTGGCTGAAACCATTTCATTTCTTTCTCCATTACCAACGAATGACAACAACTGTTATACAACCGAAATACAAATCAGACTCAAAGTGTACGATGTATAAATGCATGTGTGATTTTGAATTATCTCTCAATAAGGAGAAGATACATAGAAACGAGAAACACCCAATAAAGGAGGTGCGAGAATGAGCTGATTACCACTTTGTCCTGTTGAAGGAGGATTCCGTTACAAAAAATGTTGTAAAGTTCCTCTTTCTTTTTGGTAGAAAATTTTTCAGGGCACTTTGACATCTTGACTATTTCTTTGTAGTCTTTAGGCAATTTGGGGTCCCATTTCTCATAATCCTCCTGTATATACATTAATCAATTAATAAACTCATGTTTCACGCAGTTACTATCTTACAGTTTATAAAACAGTTAAAGGCCATAGTTTAAATATATATGAATCAAAAGTTAGCTAATTTTGTCAAAATATAGAAACTTACCTGGAATTCCAATGCTTTCTTGAGTTCTATGACCACTTCATCAGCTGTTGGTCGTCTTTCTCTCCTGTGATGTAAGCATTTAAGGGCAATCCTTGTAAACATAATATACGACTCTGGCACAATTTGTTCTTTGATACCCTCGAACACTAACTCATAAAGTTTTTCTAAATGATAGTGTTGTTTAGCCAAAAAGGGTAAATAAAGATACTCGTCATCTAGCTTTACGGATGATAGTTTCCCACACAATATGTCAAATAAGACCGCACCCAACGAAAATATATCAGACTCTTTGGTTAAGAAGCCTGTTTTCGAGTATAGTGGGTCACGATAGCCAATTGTGCCCGTAACATTGTCGATGACGTAGTCGACATGCTCATTTGCTGGACATACTAAGGAGAGCCCGAAATCACTAGTTTTTGCTTTCCAATCATCAAGCAGTAGAATGTTGCTGCTGCTAATGTCCCTATGTATTACCATTTCTGGACTTGAAACAGTTCCATGAAGAAACTCTAGCCCGACTGCAATATCGATGCATATTTTAAGCCGCATCACCCACGTAAGACTATCATCGCTCAAGTACTTATCAAGACTTCCTCTGGATGCATACTCATAGAGAATAATCTTCTCATCCTTTTCATCACAGTAGCCCAAAAGACCATTACATTTTCATGTTTATACTGCATAAGGATTTCAAGCTCTGTCATAAATTCAGCTTCTCCTTCGGCAGATTTCTTACCCAACCGCTTTGCAGCAATGAAGTTATGCCCATGAGTGTGACCCTTGTATACCTTCCCAAAATCTCCATGTCCAATGAGATTTTCTTGATTGAAAGTTTCAGTAGCCGACTTTATGTCTTGAAGTGACAGTTTAAGGCTGTCCGTGTGGTTCTCCTGCGAATCATCAGACAATCAGTCGATAGATAAGTAAAAAATAATTGAACCATTTTCCATCTAAAACTCCTTTAAAGTTTCTAATAAGTTCAAGGTTACGGTTGTAAATCAAGCTTAGTTGTTTCATTTTAGAATTAAAGAGTAAATATTATACAAAGTATAATGTAAGAAATGTCACGCACCTGACTATACAAAGAATATATGAGGAGATTGTAAGGTTATTAAAAAAATTACGCACCTAACTATATAACGCTTTTTTGAGTTCGTTGATGACGACATCTATTGATGGACGTTCGACTTGAGTCACTGCTAGACATCGAAATGCAATTTTTGAAAATGTGTCCAACGACTCTTCATTGGGTCCTTTACTTAGAGAAAAGACATGCTCATCAATTTCTTCCTTGATCTTGTGATCAACAATTTCCATTAGTGTTCCCTTCTCAAAATAATGTCGCGCAATGAAAGAAATTCCCTTCTCATTCACCTTGGTGTATATAGGATCATAGGCCAACCTCCCAGTCAAGATCTCAAACAACACAACACCAAAAGAGTAAATGTCTGCTTTTTTATTTAATCTTCCACACTCTTGATATTCTGGATCCAAATACACATTTGTACCTGCAATTGTGCTGGCATTGAAAGTACTGGTATCTCCTGGTTGAAATTTGGAGAGCCCAAAATCGGCAATCTTAGCCTTCCAATTATCACCCAATAGAATATTCGCGCTCTTGACGTCACGGTGTATTATCTTTTGTTTTTCCTCATCTGTGTTGGTGTGAATGTACTCCAAGCCATTTGCGATATCAAGACATATTTTCAAGCGTTGCATCCAGGTAAGATTAGCCATTTTTTCACTGTTCCCCATATAATCCTCAAGACTCCCGTTAGAAGCAAGCTCATAGACAAGGATCATGTGATCAGGATCTTCATCACAAAAGCCAAGAAGAGAGATTATATTCTCATGTTTACAGCTAGTCAGAATCTCAATTTCTGCCGTGAACCCTTGTTCTCCTTCTCGATTGTGAATCCGTTTTATGGCTACCGTGCTACATTTCTTGGGAAAATCACATTTATTCACCCCGTCTATCGACGAAGATATACTGCTATCAAAATGTTCGAGTTGTGCCTTGTATACCTTACCATATCCGCCTGACCCAATGCAATATTTGTCGGCAAACTTCTCTGTTGCCTTCATGATATCATTAAGTCCAATCTTCAAGTGTTCCAAGTTCTTCAACTGCAACATTGTGACATTAAAATACAACAACATACTTAAATAAATTATTGAATGACAAAAGATTCACAAAACTAATTGTGATGTTAATAAAAAAAGTGATACAACAACACTTTATTATCAGCCAATGGATTCCGTTTGGTTCTATATCAGTTACTGTTTTATGCTTAAAAATGATTTGTCATTTGTGACTAGTGTGCAGCTCCATGGTAGTTGGTGCAGATGGTGTTTTGATTTCTGGTTTTTGGGTGTTGATCCTGTGGTGTGGAGTTGGCCTGGTCATATCAATAAATTTGTTAACGGTCGTTTATCATTTAGAGTGCCAGGATTATGTAATAGGGATCAAATGTAATATGTAAAAAGCCCCTAACCACATAGACCATTCGTGTAATTTACTTTTTTGTTTATTAATTAGGATGACCAGCTTCGAACTAAAACTAACAAGAAGTAAATTACCATCAGGTGATTGGATGATGTACTGTCAACTGCACTCCTTGGAAGGTCCTAGAATAATATTTGCAAAAGAATAGGAGATTAGTAGATAATTATAACAGTTATTATCATATAAAGCTGATAAGAAGGTTGATTTTCTTACCGGATTTTCATACATTGATTGAAGTTTCAACGCTTTCTCAAGTCCTTTGACAACCTGACTTATGTATGGACGATCTGCTCTTTCCTTTTTTATGCAGCAATATGCTGTTTCAGAGAAGATTTTTAATGCTTCTTGGTCCATCTGATTTCGTAAATGCTCATCAATCATATCATCTAAATGAGAGTTGGCCATTTGACTTAATAACCCCTCTCCCAACTCTTCATATGGAAGAACTGCACTCCGTCCACACAAGACTTCGATTAACACAACACCGAATGAATACACATCTGACTTGTGGGTCACACCACCAGTCTTTTCATATTTTGGGTCTGTGTATACATTCTTAACAATATCACGAGTAAGAATCAGACGATGCCTTCGAGCTGCTGTATTTTTCAACGAAAATTCAAAACCAGATAACTTGGGTTCCCATTTGTCATCTAGTAAAATATTCGAGCTCTTGATGCTGCAATGTATGACACTAAAATCACGTCCATCATCATAATGGATGTAACTCAATGCCTTCGCAACATCAACACATATCTTCAACCTTTGCATCCATGTGATGGTCTGGTCACTTAGATATGTTTCGAGACTTAGGCTGGCCTCCTTCTTATATATAATAATCTTTGCGTCCTCATCACCATAAAACCCAATAAGAGACACAAGATTCTTATGTTTGAGACTAGAAAGCATCGAAACTTCCGTCCAAAACCTTTTGCTCTCAACTTTTACATAATCTAAATAGAACCTCTTTACAATAATATCGATGAATTGCTTAGAATGTAAGAGACGACCTTTGTAAATTTCTCCAAGCTTATATAATTGGATGATATTCTCATCAGCAAAATTGTTGGTTGCTGATTGTATATCTGGAAAGCTGAGTTTTAAGTGAGAAAGATCTTTGAGGAAAGACTTTGTCTCTTTGCTGACATGGGACTCAATACGTGTAGATATGGAGGGCAATGATTCCTATAAGTACAAAACAAGACAACATTACCAAGTGTTCCAAAATGACACGTGTAAATATGGAGTTCACTTTTCTAAAATTCTAGTGGCTTACACAATAGTAATAAGTAAATAATTACCTTTTCATGATCTGATGATATATCTTCAACTTTTCCCACAGCTATTGAGTGTTCCTTTAATATCATAAATACACTAATAAGTAAATAATTTTACTTGTCTTAAGATTATCAATAAATAGATATTAGTTACTATAAAAGAAAGATGATAGAGAAAAGCCTCTTACAACATTTTGACGTTCCATTTGAAGTTTTAACGCGTTCTCAAGTCTTGTGACAACCTCACTTATATCCGGGCGTTGTGATCTTTCTTCATTCAAGCAGTCATAAGCAGTCTTTGCGAAAATGTTGAATGATTGCGGATCCATTTGTTTCAATAGAACCGGATCAATTATTTCATCTAGTATTTTCCTTTTATAATGAAAAATGGCCACCGGAGCCAAATACTTATTATCTTGGCCGCCAATAATAACTGATTCCCTACCACATAGTAGTTCAAATAATACAATCCCAAAGGAGTATATATCTGACTTGTGGTTCACACTTTTAGTCTCAATATATGTTGGGTCTCCATACCCATTTACATACTTAAGTTTATTAGTATGAAAAGAATGGTGCCTTTTAGATGCTTCAATCTTCATGGAACATTCAAAACCAGATAACTTGGGTTCCCAGTCATCATTTAATTGAACTGTGGCACTGCATATGAACCGGTGTATTACGCTGAAATCGCGTGGCTCGTCATAATGAATGTAGCTCAAAGCATGCGCAACACCGACAGATATCTTCAATCTTCGCACCCATGTCAACAACATCGGGTCACTTAGATAAAGGCCGAGAGTTCCCCTGGTATAATATCTGGTAATGATGATCTTCTCATCATTCTGATCACAAAACCCAACAAGAGAAACCATATTTTTATGCTTGAGACTTGACAGCATCGATATCTCCGTCCAAAACATCTGTTCAATTTCATCATCCCATACATCTTTATTAAACCTCTGAGCATCGATTTCAATCAAGTCACCGGACCACAAGAGCTGTCCCTTGTAAATATTTCCAAATCCACCTGTGCCGATGACATTTTCTTCATCAAAGTTGTTGGTGGCTATCAGGATACTTTCAAGGGGTATTTTTAGGTGATCAAATTCATCAGATGAAAACATCATGTTTCTATCTTTATCAAAAAGAGGGCGAAATTTGGGTTACAAAATGATACGAAATGAAGGAGATCTGAAAGAGTAGCTAGTGGGTGGACTGGTAGTCAATAGTCAAAAAGGAGGGAGGTAGGTGGTGGTGATATGAATGTGTTTAGCATGCGTTTGTGGATATGTGGTTGTGGATGGATAAGAGTCTATTATATATCTTTGCATATCTTTTATTCTATTAATAAAAGAAGACTATATTGACTTCTGCAGTGTACAGGAAATTTCCCTTATTTGTTATACTAGCTAGTAGTTACTCTTGCAAATGGTAAAAAGTTAAAAAGAAATGGTTTTGAACTTGCATATGTACTCCCTATTACTTAGAAAATAAAACATTACTAGTAGCAAATATCAAAATCTTTGACACTAGTTTATGAAAGATGCTTATAGTATTTTTTTTGTTTATACAAATAAAACTGAATGATAAATTAGAAAGAAAGAAAAAAAAACCTACAATACTCCTTTAAATATTACATATGAATAATCTCGAACACAACAAAATATATGCATAAATGAGATATTTAGCATGAACTATCAACTATGAAGGGGGACCGTGTGTTTTAGACAAAAGTGACAGCAAAGAGAGTATAGTTGACCATAAAAGATGATGGTGGGTTGTCTCTTCAACGTTCAAGTAAAGAGAGTAATAATCCATGATTATTGGTTTCTTATATATAATTTTTTGGGGCTGTAACATGAAAAAAATTGCATTTTACAAATAAATGTAGATAAATACTTCAAAGTTCAAGAAGATAAAACTTTTGAGAAAATTGATATTGAAAATACGAAGCATTTTACATATAAATGTAGATAAATAATCCAAAGTTCCATAAGATCAGGAAAAACACTTGGAGAAAATTGGTATTGAAAATATGAATATGATTTTATGGAAAAATGTTACATTCACGTAAATTTTGCAAAAACGTTTTCACAAAATGATGTGACATGATAAATTTAACTTTGAACATTACCTCTCTTTTTTTAATTGCCCACTAGATGTAATAGTTATAATGACACATCATTTAGTGAAAATATTTTTTAGAGTAAAATACATCGTTCGTCCCTAATCTTGTACACACGCATCACGTTGAACCAAACCTAGGTGTTTTCATCGCTTGAGGTCCAAAACATGGGTTTTTAATGCTAAACAAGTCCCTTGACCACTAATGCCAAAATCAATGTCTGATTTTTGTTATGTAGTCGAGGGTATTTTAGTCCATACGCATTTATACTTTGATAACACATCTATATTTTAGTCCTTCATTTTCTATGTCGTCGTCATCATCATCCTCGTCCTCATCTCCCCACCCGTACCCGCTATGTGAACGTGGAACTGGTGGTGGCACTCTTGATTCTTCCACGATCTTCATGATCTCATCTACACTTTGTGGGGAAAATGTCGGGTTTTCTTTTCGGTAATATGCAGCCTGTGATGCTTCTGTTAGTTCCCGGGGCAAGTTCTTCAGGCCGGTTCAGTAAGGGGATTCAATCCCCTTACTTTTCACTGCCATGTCAGCTTTCTCTCTCCAGCGACCTTCAGGTGATTAGATGCCCCAGTAAGGGCGACCAAGTTCAATTTTTTTTTTTTTTTTTTTTTTTTAAAACATTTTTAACATAAACTAAAATTTCATTAATAATTAAAATGTTACATAATAATTCTAATAAAATAAAAACATTACGAAAATTATTAAAACATTACAACACTTATTAAAAATCTAGGTTGTGGCGTGCCTTGATCGAGTCTTTGATTTTCTGCATTGTTTCTTGTTGTAGTGCTGGCAAAGATGGGTCGATTGGCGCGCAATAGAATATGATATCTTCATCATATTTCTTTTGTCGATCAAATTCAATTTTTTCTTGTTCTAGTGCCAATTTTTTGTCTTCCCTTTCTGATCTCTTTTGCTCCAGCTCCAACTCCTTTTGCCGTTGTTCTAGCTCTTTCTTCTTCAAATCATAGTACCCGTCTGCCAGCTCCTTCTTCTGTCCGAATGCCTTAGACTTGATGACTTTCCATTTCTCGGCAACACCTTCCATGTAGGTAGCTTTCGAAAACTCCGAAGATTTCTTTTTATTCTTTTTAGCGGTATCACGACCAATTTGTCGATCAGGCACAGACGCAGGCACATCCGAGTGCACATCCGAGTCGGTTGAAGTCCTTGCTTTTTTGCGACCCTCATCTTGGCTTAAAAAAGCCGGCATCTTATTATCCTTCCAAACTGAATGCTCCCTCAAAATTTCCAAACAATGCCCCAAAACAAACGCATGATTACACACTACTTGGTATTCATCACACGCTCGTGTATAAACAGTGAGGTCATTCTCACCACTTCCGTAATTCTTGTAAGCATTGTTGTAAATGGCACAAAATTGACCAAATCTAGGACGAATCCTATTTTTCCACTTGGTAATGATAGAGTTGTACGTTCTTTCTGCACCAACCTCCTTCTCAAAGTAAGCAATGACTTTCTGCCAAAATCCCTTAGCATTTTGGTAGTTTCCCGTTATACTATTCTCGGATACATCACACCAAGCGTTGCACAAGGCAATCTCTTCTTCTTTTGTCCAAAGCGACGAATTATTCTTGGTTTCTTTCTCGACAACCTTCTTCTTCGCCTTTGTAGCTCGTTTCTTCGGTTTCACCGGTGACGTCTCTTCTCGACATTCTTCTTCTTCTTCGTCGTCATCAATGTTAACCGAATAGTGATACGATCCATGAGCCGAACCGGTACCCGAACCGTGATACTCTTGAGCCGGATAACCCGAACCGGTTCCAACAAAAAAATCAGGATTGTTGTATAATTGTTCTTCGAAATCAAAACCATCAAGATTGATACGGTTAACCGGAGAATACTGTTGATAATTTGAATATGAAGACGTTGATGAATCCATTGTTGGACGGTACACAGATTCGGGTGAGCCATACATAGATTGGTGGCTTCGACGGGAGTGGCTTTGTTGTTGTTGTTGTTGGATGTTTTGATACGGTAGAACAAATGGACGATTAATAAAAAATGGATTGTTAGTTTGTTGTTGTGGAGCTTGTTGGGATTGATATTCGAAAGCAGCGGGTTGGAAATTGATCCTTGGTGAGACACCGGTTAACCGGAAATTCGGATCCGGTGTTAAAATATGCGGGGCGTTTTGTGCCAAACGGGATTTTCGGCCTTTTTGTTGTGGTGTTTTCTTAGACATTTTTATAGAGATAATTATGAGATTTTTGATAGAGAGGATTGTGAGTTTAGTGTGTAAATATGTTGTGTATTTATAGGGTAGTTTAGTAGGTTTTTTTTTTTTTTTTTTTTTTAAATCAAACGGTAAAATAATTTTTCAAACGGTAGGATTTTTTTGTGTGGATATGCAACGGCTAAAATACTTGGACCTTTGTGGTTTGTGGTTTCGATCGAGCAGGCGACTCATTTGATTGTCAATCTTGGCGATCGACTACATACACAGCAAGACGATCGATGGGAATCGATCGCCAGATTACCCTCGATCGATACTATTGGGGGCAGCCTCAGGAACCATGGATGGATCTTGATTTCATTTAGGGTGATTATCTGGACCACGAAAGGAATACCAATATTTAGATATCAATTCTATTATGTAATAAAGAAAGTATAAGCAAATAGGTTTGGATGTGTGTTTTGAAAGTGATTGATTATCTGAAAAAGTATGATCAGAATTAGATAATCAGCAGGTTAAAAAATAGAAAACAGTTTAGTGAGAATAGATAATCAAAGGTAACACAATCGTTTTGCAAAGATATACAAAAACACATGGCTTGACCTTCCAATTCCATAGTTGAATATAGTTTACTACTTTATTTTGGAAAATGGCAGCCACTCAGTAACTTGTTAACATGTTTGATTCTAAATCATGATGTATAGTTGGATATCTTTCATATGCAGTTTTTAGCAATTTTAAAGAAATATCCAATTGATAAATTCAAAAAAATTAATGATAGTTGGGTTGAGCACTTGAGCTTTAAACTAAGTTGTGGTATCATTTATTGCTTGTAGTTCATATAGATGTAACAACATAGGTGTTATTACCAAAAAAAAGTATATGTTTAAGCTTTTGTATATTGCTTTGTCGTTTATTCCTCCATTTATTTCAACCTTTTAAGAAAAGTTTCAAGTTCCGCCATTTGAGTATATGTAATTAGAAGACGTATCTATTGTTTCTTGTTTGAGTTCTAACCGAGTGAGCACGCCATTAGAGGCTGAAGTTATATGTTTGCTTTTTGCAATACTGTTTTAGTTGGGGAGAATGTTAATGATATTGAAGTAAAATATGATGTTAATCAGCATAAGATTCTTTGATCGATGTTCTAAGAATTTGAATTGTCAAGATATTTCTTAATCATTAAGGACAGGGAAATTTAGCGGAAATAAAATTTATATTAGTGTAAAGGAACAAATAATACGTGTAGAAATCGAAGTTAAGAAGTGTCGCATGAGGTTAGTTCATTTTCATATCAACAAACCACAAGTATCATTTAAATGTGTTGCAGTTAAAACTTAAATATACGGTACAAAATAGCAATATATTAATGTCATTAGCACAATACAACGGTAGATATATGTTTTCATCTCTATGGCATATTCCTGTTGAACTGTAAAGAGATGTTATCTTGACTTTGGTATGATGATGACGACGACAAAGAAGATGAAGGACTAAAATATAAATGTGTTATCAAAGTATAAATGTGTATGGACTAAAATACCCTCGACTACATAACAAAAATCAAACATTGACTTTGGCATTAGTGGTCAAGGGACTTGTTTAGCATTAAAAACCCATGTTTTGGACCCCCAGCGATGAAAACGCCTAGGTTTTATTCAACGTGATGCGTGTGTACAAGATTAGGGACGAACGGTGTATTTTAGTCTATTTTTTATTTAATTTATGTGGATAGAGCATTACACATCTTGACAAAAATTTATCAACATCTTAACAAAAATTTACGAAAGATGCTTATAGTATTCTTTGTTTATGCAAATAAGACTCAAAGATAAATGAGAAAAAAGAAAAACTACAAAATTCCTTTAAATATTGCATATGAACAATCTTAAACACAACAAAAATATGCATAAATGAGACATGTGGTATGAACTATGAAAGGAGATAGCGTGTGTTTTAGACCAAAGAGATTGGAAAAGCAAGTATATAATTGACCATAAAAGATAATGGTAGGCTCTCTCTTCAACTTTCGAAGTAAAGAGAGTAATAGTTCATGATTTTTGGTTGCTTTTGTCTAACTTTTTGGGGCTTCAACATGAAAAAAGTGGCATTTCACAGATAAATGTAGATATATAATTCACAGTTCAAGAAAATTAAATTTGCGAGAACATTAGTATTGAAAATTCGAAGCATTTTACATATAAATGTAGATAAATAATCCAAAGTCCCAGAAGATAAGAAAAACACTTGGAGAATATTGGTATTAAAAATATGAATATGATTTTTTAAGGAATGTCACAGTCATGTAAAATTTGCAAAACCGTTTTTACTAAATGATGTGGCATGATAAATTTAACTTTAGATATTACCTCTCTTCTTTTAATTGCCCAATAGATGTAACAGTTACAGTGACACATCATTTAGTGTAAATATTTTTATTAGATTTATGTGGATAGAGCATTCCTCGAATCTAAAAAGTAATTGCAATAGAAGCAAAACTACATTGAGATGTGAATCAAATAGCGGTGTAAAATTCCAATATATTGGTTTTTCAAAACCAAGCTAGGGAGGTGGTTTTGGACCATTTCCTAGTCTTTTTTACTCATCTCCATTTCCTTTTCCCTAAAAAAACACAACGTATTGCAATAATCGGGCCTTTTAGACACAACTCAAAGTCATGGCTGTTCATGTTTATCAAAATATAGTGTATAGTGTCTAGTATAGAATCAAGTATGATTGGCATCAATCATCATTAATAACTTGACTTTTGTGAACATCACATACAAAATGCAATGGTTCCTCTATATTGAATAGTATGACACTAGTGCAAGTGTTGACCATTCAAGACCATTCCACTAAGCCCGACTTATCACGGTGCCTTTCTATTCAATCGATTGTATTGACAACCTATATACAAGGTGACATCCGGGGACAATATTCTATTTTAAGTCATTTGAAGTAAGTCTTATCACGTCCGAGACTATTTACGTGAAACCTATAGAGCACAAATATTGTAACAACATAATATCACAATATGGAATGTAGTTTATTATTATATATAATCGACTATCATTAACATGATTTGTGTGAACATCATGTGTGATCACGGTTCTCGTTATTACAATATAGTGTGATTTACTGTTGTATATAATCAAGCATCATTACCATTCAATTATTATCACTACTTCATGAAAATCTTGTGTGATCACGGTTCTCGTTACTAGCTAATTAATCACCGTCATGTATTATTGAAGACCGCACATTCATTATCGCTTAAATTATATTGTAAAGGAATCATTACATTTCAATGATTGCATGCATTGAGAAAGCGTTCAAACTATATTGATGATACAAATAAAAAGCCAAATATAATTCGAAAACGTTATCTTTGTAAACAAGTGTTATCACATCCGATAATATTTAAGTTAAACATGTTAAGCAACTCTCTATTATATCCCGATTTTCATTAACCCGACTTACGTGATCAAAAGGTATAATGCCGATTATCAACTACCACTTAATTACCGTTAGATATTATGAAAGATCACATGTATAATCTCGTAGTACGTATATCGTTCCCTATACCGTATATATAATCTCGGTTATCATTAACACGACTTACATGACTCACATTATTTTATAACAAACATGATGAATACAAGTTAAACTTGTTATTAAGTTTTCAACGATCTAATCTGAGAAAATTATTAATAAAATTTAATAAATTGATAAATTTTAGTTTTGCGTATACCAAACTTCTTTTTTATTTAAATATACGAGGTGGAGAGCCTGCGCGTTGCCGCGGTGTGTTTTTTTAAAGTTGGGTGCAGACATTAGAACCGGAATTAGTAGGGCCGCCTAATGTTGCAAACAAAGCAGCCAGACAAAAAAAGGAATCCGAAGTCAAAGCCATTGTATTGACATATAATGTTAGAGATGCTAAATTGTCACATAGCACATCGCCTTTGGACAGGGAAATAAAAACTCATTTATTGCCAAAATTCAATTCATTTCAAGATTATAAACACATGTAGCGTAACATACATTTAACGATATTAAGATGCAACATCAGTGGTTTAGCCAAGAAGCTGAATACATAAGTGCAGTCGCTCTACTCATTTCTGCAAAGTGTAATCCCAGGCGCCAGTTACTTCATATTAGGCAATTCGCTTGCCAATACTGTAGAGGGTGCCAATGATTTTGCATGTTCCTTCTTAAGCAGCAAATGCAGTTCCCTGATACCATATAAGCGAACATAACACCACTGTTATATTACATATTCAACACTTATACTGCAGTACATGAATAACGACTCATTAAAACTAAAGGATATAGTAGTTCAAAAAATATTTGTAAGCAGCATGACAGGACAAATTCTAACGTGTCTAAAGTTTATGGTCCATAGACATTATCATAAAGTTTGGCCAAGTTTGTCAACAATATATTTTGTAACCAACCTTTTACAAAATATATCTTGATAAACTGATAGTTCTTATTATTTTGTGCCCAAACTAACTTAGTCAAACTATTTTCTTGAATACGGAATGTCTAAAAACCGTACCTATGTGTGAGTCTCTTCGCTGCTTTCTTCAACCGCATATATTTACGAATTCTTTTCAAAGCAATATGACAGATTTGATGAACCTTCAAATCAGAAGAAACTTTTATAAGTTTTACTTGATTTGCAAAAGACGGCACCACATAAAATTATATATAAAAATTACCACATTAAATCCAGACTACTATTACGAATTTGTGTGGCATACAGGCTTATTAATCATTAAATTCGCATATAACTGTAATTACCAATAATGTTTTTACTATAACTTGAAAACGGCTGACTCAATTGTTCCACGTGAAAAAAAGCCAAACTGTGACCAGAATAGAGGTGAACTAATTTTTCTATCATATCAATAAGATGGTTTTATCCCAGAATTCTCTTTCATATCAAATTAGCAGCTCCTTGGTTATCAGCATCTACTTAACCCCAAAATAAGCAAAACAATTGCAGCGATTTAAGTGACACAAACACTTTTACAGGGCGTTTGTTTGAGTTTATTTATAGGCTTATGAGCTTATTTTATTGCAGACCAAAACAGATATAACAATCTTTGCTTGAGCCTGATCTATCAACCGTGTTAAAAATGTAAAAACAATCTAAAGCAGTGGGCATATTATTCTAAAATCTAAATAACTTCAAACATGACTTGCATCTTAATATTCTGTTGTGGTGCCTTATGCAGGTGTAAAAGGAAAAATTGTATTGTATTTAGTCATGAAATTGTTTCTTAAGTATCATAAAGAGCAACTCAAGTTTATTCATTTCAAACATATGCAATAATACTTAGTTGCGGTGGCTTACCCAACCTTCGCATTGGTTTATCTATTGGATTAGCTGCAAATCGATTGCCGAAGACAACATATCAAATAACAGCCCTAACATCATACAGTTGGTTAAAAATGAAACTCAAACTAAACACCACCAATTAACTACTATTGTATATGCTTAGAGTGAGAAAAAATTGAGTTGCTCTTCATGACACTATGCAAACAATCCCGTAAAAATGTTAAACAAAAGATTGTTTCCACTTAAAGGAAAACTCACCACTTCAGTTTTCGGTAGATAAGACACTAACCTTTTGTCGAATCAAAGTAATGGCTTCTAACAATCTTTAGCTCGTATTTCATTACCTAGAAACAAACAATGTTTCAAACAACAAAAGTCATCAGATACATAAAGGTCAAAACGATCAGATTTAGAGAAGCAAGAAATCTGCTTATACGTAATCCTGGTTCCAACACCTCCTTAAACATTTGTGGAATTGTGACACAAATTTCAAAAATAGACTTGTTATCAACACTATTTCAGAACATAAAGGAAGTCCTTTTAAAAATACCTCTCAATGTATTGAGCAGCTCCATGTTTAAAATGGGTACCACCACCTGGAATCCAGCATAACTGATCGTTCTGGTGCACCCAATTTCGCCCTCCTTTAACTTCATCCATGTACATTTTGAAATGATTTTTACTCGTACCTATGAAAATATTATAGTGTCAAAGGTTAAGACGACATAAAGAACAGTCCATAAGATGTATAAATATAATTAGCCACAGGACCTTGGGCCACAGAACGTTTGCATCTATCATTCTTGTATGAGTTATTACAACTCGCCGCTGCTCATCCATTCGTACCTAAAACAACAATAACCATCAGCATATTAGTATAACTTTAGCCGCAGTTTATGTTGTTTTATGTAAAAAAAGATGTTTAATATTCACAAAGCTACAAACTGATTGCATCCATGTCTATTGAGTCCCATGTACAGCACCCTAACCCACCCATTGAGCCCCAAAAGTCAGCCATTTCAGCCCCCAAACTAACACCCATATCCCGTAAAAATGTTAAACTAAAAGATTGTTTCCACTTAAAGGAAAACTCACCACTTCAGTTTTCGGTAGATAAGACACTAACCTTTTGTCGAATCAAAGTAATGGCTTCTAACAATCTTTAGCTCGTATTTCATTACCTAGAAACAAACAATGTTTCAAACAACAAAAGTCATCAGATACATAAAGGTCAAAACGATCAGATTTAGAGAAGTAAGAAATCTGCTTATACGTAATCCTGGTTCCAACACCTCCTTAAACATTTGTGGAATTGTGACACAAATTTCAAAAATAGACTTGTTATCAACACTATTTCAGAACATAAAGGAAGTCCTTTTAAAAATACCTCTCAATGTATTGAGCAGCTCCATGTTTAAAATGGGTACCACCACCTGGAAACCAGCATAACTGATCGTTCTGGTGCACCCAATTTCGCCCTCCTTTTACTTCATCCATGTACATTTTGAAATGATTTTACTCGTACCTATGAAAATATTATAGACATTTCAACCCCTGAGGCCACCAATTTGATGGCCCAAACCCACCCATTTCACCACCCAAAAGCACCCAAAACTCGGTCATCTGATATGCATTGAAATGCAAGGGGCTGACCAAGCTCTTACACAGCCACAATTCAAGACTCTATAGTGAATTTGGTGAGCGGATCACGTAAGTTTGGTCAGCAGACGGTGGTCTAAACCCCGTCACAATTCAAGACTCTATTATACACCAAAAAGCACTGCCTAAGCATGACAGTACTTAAGTTAAACCTATTAGCTTAACTAACATATGAACAAAGTCTAACATTTCATTAAAACACGTTACTTCCATCACAGTTGCTGCTAGTTAATCCCGTAAGAGCTGAACAAACGATGATATATTTTTTATCACTCAGCTTACCTTTAGAGCTGAGTATGACAATCGTCAAAATACTGCCTATTGACTCCAAGCTTTTT
Organism: Chrysanthemum seticuspe; assembly: GCA_019973895.1. NCBI lineage: Eukaryota > Viridiplantae > Streptophyta > Magnoliopsida > Asterales > Asteraceae > Chrysanthemum > Chrysanthemum seticuspe. The sequence goes on from BPTQ01000001.1 coordinate 12,438,923, forward strand.
TAGAGACTGAAAGTTCGACGTCACTGCATAAAGTAAATTTAATAAGTATAATCCACATAGACAACTAAATAAATAACTCATGGTTAATATTAAGTAGTCGAAGGACCACTGATCTTACTTGTTCGCATTCGGGTTCTGTTGACACATCTGGTTCAGCTGCAGGTTCAGGCTGCAGTTGAGAACCGCAAAAATTAGTTTTTTTAAGCGTTTAATTATGCACTAAAATCCTGTAAACAAATTTCACTGAAATTCTTTAAAAGAGAACCTTACTTGTGTTTCAACACCGGTTCAGTTCATGCATTGATAACATCAGTTGCTGCATATAACGCGCGGGCAAGCCCACTCGATGCATCTGTTAATTCAAGTGATAATTTAAATCTTCTGTAATCCATTATTGTTTAAATCCTGTAAAATAACATACAATTAGAAAACGTAAATTTTTCAAGCAAGTTATATGAACCTAAAGCCATTGCCATGTTTCTACGCTTATATAAAGCTGATAAGCTAAAGTGCTGAACTGAAAGTTCAGGGAAAAACTATAGCTTTCGGGATTTGCACATATTACATTAAGCCATGTTTTATATCTAAGGAAAACTATAATCCCAAAGCCAGTAGTTATATCAAAAAAACTTGATGCGTAAACTTTTATTTGGCACTTGTAGTATTTAGCAAACTAAATTTCGTCACTCTACTATATAAACCATTTATCCACCTGTGGTATCATGAGTTGCAGGGATGGACGTTCGTGACCCATCAGTTGCTGAGTCCGAGATTCGGGTGGCATGTGCTCTAGAAACAATTGCTTGCGCATCTCATGAACTGCTATTGATACCAGTTTCACTTATAGGCAGCTATCAACTACGTCGTCTACTATATTCATTTCGCAAAGATGTGGCGGCTTTGTCCTGCTGCAAAGACCAACAAACAGATACTCAGTGTCTGAGAGGCAGTAACATACAACCTTAGAAACTCCGAAACATAAAATACATGGAAAACAATACCTTAATAAAAGCTGCCTTCAGATACATGTAACTGCCGGCGTGCAGGTATGTTGGATTGCAGCGAATCTACCACATCTTCCAATACACGTTTGCCCCTTTCAATATCCAATACACGTTTTCCCCTTGCAATTTGAAGCAAACTTCGGTGCATGAAACGCTGTCTGCAATCATCAAACATGACTTCTATTATCTACCAATAAGAAACTCAAAAAGAGTTGGTAATCTTATTACAATAACACCAAAAGAATCGCTAACATTGGGCTTTGCAATTTATCCATAGAACCCTTAATGAGATTAACGTATTAGGCTGTAATTATATCTGATTTTGAATAGGTACCTTGAAGACCTAGAAGATGATAAGTGACCTGATAATCAAGGTTTCACGTGACCTGATAATCAAGAATTCAAGATAGCACCAAGAAGGTTAACCTTTTGCAAAGCTTTACGCAAAAGCTTGGTTCTTAACTGAGCAAGCTTTTGCACAACGTCAACCAATATAGCAGCCCTGTCAATTTTAGTTAATGTGGAAAATGATATAAGCATAATGAATAAGAAATAAAGATTAAATGACCAAAAGGATATTTGTTTTAAAAGTGCAGCTTTTATGAGACTGATTATTGGGCATGATAATCCGAAGCGTATTTTGTTTAAACTAACATTGAAAACTGATAAAAAAAAAACAATGGCTGATATTCAATCTGGGTCACTAACTCTTTCACTGTGATATCCTGAGAACTGAAATAATTTTTTAGTGGTCACTCTGTAATATATTCCATGTGAATATAACATTTATTTGACATATTCATTTTTACATGTTCACTAATACTCTCATAAACCCAGTTAATCACATTTAGGAAGCTCGCATTAGGAAAACAAAAGACTGACTATATACTAAAAAACCAATTCGAACCACTTTCTAGCCTCATTCACGCAAAACACTTTTAGGGCGTTTCCTAAGTACTAACATTATATATAGCTACCACTTACGACATACCAAATTAACACACATTGATCAAAGTTAAAAGATAATAACTTACAGGTCCACTTGAATCAGGGAATATGAGTGTAATAAAAGTTTGTACAACATACCTGCAAAAGCCAAAAAAAATCATATGTCAAACATAGTGGTTCTTTTCAACAGTCGCACAACTGCTCAAAAACCAACTAAGTGCAGCATTTTTTTAAACAGAGGTAATAAAGTTTGCCAATAAACTATTTTAAGTAGCTTATAATCAAGCTCACTGAGATTGTTAACTTAAGTTAATTCCATAAATTAGACTTACTTAATAACACATGCATTACATATTAGAGTTGCTTAATTATACACGCGAATGCTATTTTAAGGGTATTATGATCTCTAAACAGGCAATCTGCCAAAAAGGAGTGAATATAATAGTTATCGATGTAATATGTGAAGAGGAGACTAACCATGGTGTCTTTGATGTCCGCGGCCAGCATTTCTACCCGGACCATTGGAAGTTCCTTTGCTCATGTTAGCTGTATCTGGAATAAATAGACCATACCACAAATCAAACTTAGTTAATAATACACGCGGATGATATTTTAAAGATTTCACCATATGGTGTTTCTAACCAACCAAGTGATAAACGATGGGCGAGCTTCAGATTCTTACATGGTGTCAATTAAATAACGGAAAGGTACTGCTATGTTTCCAACTATACATCAAGCATTCCAAACACAATGTTTCGCTCCATTTTATATATTCACTAACTAATCTCTTATCCAATTCATCCAAAAAATATTTTGACGGCTACCCGGTTACAGAATATAAAGCCACTTAAACCCCAACAACAACAACAAACAATAACAGATGATATATCATATATGAATCAGAGATCAGTTAGCTCGAAAACACAAAAACAAACCATTTACCTTTTAACAGCTGGTGGTGGTGGCTAGGTCGGCGACGGAAGTGAGGTGGTGATGGTGGGTGGGGTCAGCGACGACAGTGAGCTGGTGGTGGTGGGTGGGTCGGCAATGGATGTGAGCCGGTATACCTATTAAAGACGGTGAAAATTGCATAAAATGGTAACACATTGTAAAAAAAGATAATTACAAAGCACTAACAGATAACATTACCCTTTACCTGTACTCGCATATAGGTTTTTGTAATTATCTTTTTTTAGCACACTAACTTTTAGTGCTTTGGTGAAGATATCCTGAATATGATTACTTATGACAGCAACAACGCCTATGGTCACAACTCTAACCATCTCTTAAAAAAAAACATTGCAATTGTATTTTTTTTTTTTTCATTTACTCCACTAAGCTCATAAGCTCGGCTTTTTTTCGGTTATGAGTGCAACCTATTCAAGTACAAAAGCTCAACCTAATTACCTCATAAACAAAAAAAACCAGCTCATGAGCTTTTCCAAATACAAATGTGCCCGTAAGCCGGTAAAATAAGCTAATCCAAACACCTCGTTAATCATTCTCCTCGATCTACCCCAAAATCCAACATAATTTACCAATCAAATGAATAACAAACAACCAATAATTTGACACCTTTGAACGAAACAATTAAACCTTAACAGTAAAAACATTAGCATCAAAATATATATAAATAAAAATAACCCTGTCACTTTTGACCCTGGTTCCGCCATATTTCAAGTCCAAAGTTAAACATCTCCCCTGTAACCATAAAAATTGAAAATTACCCAAAACTGACATAATCAAATGCTAACCCTAAAAATCAATAACGGCAAAAAAAAACCCCAAATTAACAGGACCCTAATTTGAATAAAAAAAATAAATAATAAAAAGCCTAAAAATTAAAAACCCTAAATTTAAAAACCATAAAATTAAACAAAATCAACCGGCATAAATAAAAATCACACCTTTTTTGACGCCGCAGGCTTGTTATTGCTTTCTCAGGCCGTAAATTGATAGATCTTGTTGAGCCGATCATTTGTGTGTGTGTGTGCGTTTTCTGTTTGGGTTTTGTGGGTGGGTGGGTGTGTGTGGTTGATTAAGAAGATTCAGGAAGAAAACGTGAGGAACAAATGGCAAGAAATTCAACATAAAAAAATAATCACTGTTGATACGAACTGTAGCAGGAGAATTTCTTGTTTTGCCTCAAATGGCCGGATAGTTTTATGGAGCCGCACCCGACCGGATCTAAAAGGTAAGCTTATGTTGTGACTGAAGATGAATAGCACAGATTCCATAGGCAAAATAAAATAACCCACGGGCCTGTTAGAAATTAAAAAAAAAAACTCACGTTACTATTCCTTAGAGTCCCAATAAATGTAATATAGTTAAAATATATATAGTAACTAATTACTTTTGATTTAGTATTAATTGGAATATATTAAACCTTTAAACATTTTGGGTGGAATTTAAGTGGTAAAGGGTTTTTGTGCTAGTCATATAATTTCTTATCCATGAGACGCTTTATTAAGACTAATGGCCCACTCCTATATGTCATGAAAAATTTTAAATTTGGTGCCAAAATTACCCTAACCGATATTTCTCATGGTTTATTACACAAATGCAATTGGACAAAGCAAATAATCAAGGATAAGCATAGTTTCAAAGTTCCCGTTTTATTTTCCCTCCCTACGCTTAAACTGAACATTGTCCCCAATGTTCCCCGAAAGTATCAAAGTTATGATAATGGAAGGTAATAAAAGATGAAAGAAACTAATACTCCCCTGATTAGCTCGGTAGGATCCTTGTAAAGTGGTGGTTACATCTTTCTTCAAAAAGAACGTTTGCGTGAAAAGCTCCTTCTCATCTTATGTATCTTTTTCTTGGTAAATTAAACCTGCACACTTGAAGAAAACAAGCGAAACCTTCGCGTAAAATCGGTGGTAATAATATATATAGGACTCTACTAAACTAGGATATAATGCTTGTGAAATGGATGTTTACAGAATTTCTAGAAAATTAAGACCTGGAAAATTCCAAAAATTAATCCTTAGGGAAAACGTCATTAGCCTAGTTGGTAACAAGGATCATCCAAATGCACGTCTTGTGCAAATGATCTATTGTCTTATTCACCAAAAGCCATTTAATCTCGCCTATTACATGGTGAGGAGAATGGCAGAGGTATTCAAAGCTTCCAACATGGTACTTCCATATGATATGCTCCTAACACGACTTTGTAAGTATGTTAGTGCATTGCAACCATCTCCTATCAACGATAATCATTTCTTTGCCGATCACGTAATGGTGCCTCTTACCAAAAAACCCTCTAAACGGTTCATGGTCAATGGAAAGAAACCTAAAGCTCTCTCGGACTCCTCGGAAGGAGAAGAAGAAGATGTCGACCCCATAGCTAACATGGTGAGGAGAATGGCCGGGGTAATCCTACTAAAGATATTGTAACATATTGGATTTCACAAATACATCAAACCATGATCACACTTAGGCGTATAATATTAGGTTTTATGATAAAGAAAGAGTTAGAGGTTTGGGAACTTAGTGAGAGAAAGTAAAAGTATTATTATGAGCTCCAACCATCTACCTTGGGAGGTAGAGGGTATTTATAGTCTTACACAAAACGCCACCTACGGGCTGTGGATCAGGCATACAATGGGTAAAGACCCGTCCGTCCTCCACGGTGTTACTTAACTAAATACTACTAAACATTAAATAACTACGACTACGAGCTTTCTAACGATTACATATACTTGAGTTGACCGACATTTTAATAACTGGATTTACTAAATCCTAACAATCTCCCCCTAAGGGAGGTCACCTCAAATTACATTGAATACAAATAGATATTACCCGTTGTCATTGATTCTTCATTTTTGCATGTTTGGATAATCCAAGTGGAGGTCTTTAAATGATCCACGTGATAATGAGTTTTGAGCCAGCTTTGAGATCATCAGCTACCATAAATCTCAGACTCTTCCATTGTAGTGTAGACATTATGTGATGTTGTGACTTTTGGACCGACATGCTCACATTCTGGATCATGATTTCTTCTTATCAAAGTAGCGGAAGCTTTAGTTGATTCATGATATTTGCAGCAGCGTAGCAGAAGCAAGGAGTGAAAATATGAGAGTCGTTGATGCACTCTTTAGAAATGAATGTGTTGTGTGAGCATGCGGCTATGGATTGACCTCTCCAATCTGTTCAGTTGCAAACGTCGGGTGTACCTGCATACAACAGTTAGCAATAAAACGCACAAAAGTGTCTTTGATCACTTTCGTTGAATTGAGGTACACGGCCCACGGTTCCCCGTTGATCAATACAAGTACTGCCTGTGATCAGGTATAATTCCGAAGAATCTCCTTGACAGGGTTTCGCAGCTGCTCTAGCTGTTCTCAAACTGGAACGTCTCAAAAAAGACAACACGGAGTGAGTGAACCAGCGAATTTGAGATTCACAGATTGATAAAAAGATATTTGAAAAACAATCGTGTACTGCTCAATAAAATGTTTTTGCAATACAACGAAGGTTTTAAAGAAAATTAGTTATCAATCATAAACACCTTTTAATTTTGAAATATTAATACACAGTCGATTTGCTAAAGAAAAGAATTTTTAAGCACAACGATCGGTTTTTCAAAGGTATCCGTCAATCCATAACCTGAACCAGGATTGATTCATAATTTTGAATCGCCCCATTGTTTCTGTTCAGTTGTCACATGGTTGATCTATTGGATAGATCTCACATGCCACCTACCAAGAGCTTGTTTGATGTTGGCTCTAGAAGGCTTTCCATCTTCATTGTGAATATGTTAGAATATCACTCAGAGGTTCTGGAAATACCACAAGGATAGTGCGTAGGACTCATTAGATATAATCTCTCTTTCCACATTGTGTGAAACAGAGAGTCTTCATTGACAGTGTCCTAAAGAGATTTATTTGATGATCTAGTGGCTCTAGACTCAATTGTGCACATTTGGTTCCTATGCCAAAGACTAGAGAGAGGGTCTCCTTTTTCAATATCAACAATCTCTAAGAGAAAGTCGATAGATTATGTCGGTTCCCCGTGAGAATGAAACAAGCCCTTTTAAGAGGAACTTGAGTAGCTTGGGAAGTTTTAGTGCAGTGCGTCACTCGGTCCATGACGTCTTTTCTTCAATATCGGTGTTACCTTAGTAACACCCAGTAGCATATGTATTGAACCCGGTTTCTGCCCTAAGGTTGAATAATTGGAGGGCTATTTATTTTCACCCTTTTCTCATTCAATTCTTTTTCATTCTTCAACCCCTTCAGTGCTTACCGAGACTTCATAACTAGAACCTTGTTGGGTTTATTCCAGTCTAGCTCTATCTCAGTCCGCACTGTTCCCATATCTCACTTTTCTCCTTTTTTCATCATACCTAAGGACTCTACACTATCTAGTGGATTATCCCTGGGTAGATCCCTCCGGCTCTGGCGGGATCGTGGGAACGAATACCTAACCTAACCATCCTTATATCACCATGCACGGTCGGTCTATTTGGTATTGTTCATCTGCCATTGAAACCAACTGAAAACCATTTGAAAATCAATCCAGATACTTGTGATATATTATCAAAGCATTTTGTACCTGAATTGTTTTTGATAATTTTAGAAAAAGAGCTCCCCCTCAACATGTGCATCATGTATTTGAAATCGTTTTGGCACACGGAGGCAAGAGGAAGGATTCACTTCTTTGATTACCATTTTCTAAAAGATATCAACATCACTTTCCTGATCAAAATTAGTATTTTTGATACTTTGTTAAGGGTATTTTTGGAAAGGATGTGGTTTTTAAAAAATCTCCCCCTTAATATGTGCATAGAGATTTGAAAGTGTTTTGCACATATTAGGGAAAATCTGCACATTGAAACAAATCAATCACGTTTCAATCCTTTTTGGTTTGAAATAGATGCTCCCCCTCAACATGTGCATGTTAAATTTGAAATCGTTTGGCACATGTGGGGAGGAAAGCTTGTAAATCATTATGAAACCATTTATCGAATTATCAGTTTAAATCCAATTTAAATCACAAATTCTCCCCCGATCACAATTTTCAAATCATTTGAGATTTGTGATCTCTGGGGATTTAAATTGATTTTGAAAGCTTTTGAGGAGAATTGTGACTTGCTTATGAAAACATTTAACCGATAAGGATCAAAGCTCAGAACTCCAAAAACATGCGTGAGTATCTTTTGAAAATATGACATAAACCTTGGTCTGAACCAGTTGTATGACAAATAACCTAATGATTTAAATGAAATCATTCTCCCCCTCAATCAATGACATATGTTGTTGATTGAGAGATAGAAATTTTGACCAATGTCAAGCCCAGATGATTTTCAAAAATTGAGACCGGGTTATTTTTATTAGTTTTCAAAAAAATAACAAATATTTTTCAGAAGAATTTATAGAAGGAAAAATATTTGTGAGAGAAACATTTGTCTTTTTAGTGACAAACATTTGTTTTTAGAATTAGAGCATGAGATGTGAAAAATAAGATAAAGCATGGCTCTGTTCTTTCTTTAAAAACGGGTTATAGACTGAAATGACTATAAGCCTTTGTGTTAATACAAATATCGTCATTAAACGTTATTTATATTTTTGATCTTTGCCTAAGTTTTGTTAACGACAAAAGTAAATTTAATTTATTAAAGCTTAAAGCTTGTCAAGTTTAATAGATATTAAAACAAGCTTTCTCAAACAATATATTCATCATTCAAGCATTTACATTTGTGATTAGTGACATCTTGATATGACTCTAATCATTATGTATGATAGTAGTTTTTAGAATGTGTTAGGTTCTTAAAACCAAACACTACTTAAGCATTTGCATATTTCTAAAAATAGAAGTACAACATATGACATCATGTATTACATCATGGAAATCATTGGAAGATTCCATTAGATATTTTGTGAAGATTTGTACTCTTCATATCTTGCACAATCTCACTTAGATAGAGTTGACTTTGGCAAGATTTGATATCTTGGCTGTCAGACCCGGCGGTACCAAAATGGTACACTGGCGGAACCCTTTTAAGGGGTCCGCCGTCCGTGGACGCTCCTGTCCATTTTGGCTATAAATAGCAATGCCAAGCCAAGTAGTTTTTCATCCTTTTCTAACATACTCTCATACATATCTTCTCTCTAACCTTTCTAACTCAGTTTCATATCATATTAGTGATCTCTTTTGTAGCAAAGAAGATCAAGTCATATTCAAGCTTCAACAAGAAGTTGGAAGTCTTGTTTGTTTAGTGTTGTATGATCTAGTATTGATCCATACTTCATTGTTGTATCAAACCATCATAATCTTGTGAGTGTGAGTGGTTAGTATTTTAGTCCTTAAAATACATTGTGTGTGGGAGTAGTTGTACCCGTGGAAAGAACTCGACATCTAGCTTAGTGTCGGAAATAGTGTAAGCGAAGTGTAAAGGTTTTCTCCGCCGGTGAAAGGAGCTTGTTGACTAGTGAAGTTAAACTCTCGAGTGTGAGACTCGGGGAGTGGAGTAGGGCAAGGAAAAAGAGTCCTTGTAGGCCGAACCACTATAAACATCTTTTGATCTTCCCCCCAACTTATCAAATGGTTAATTTTTGAAACAAAACTTTGAATAACTTTCTAGTTAACTATAACTAGAACTCATACAATTACTTTATACGTTCGTTACACATTATTCATTTATTCCTTTCTTTACTAGTTTGGTGTTGTTCAACAAATATCACCAAGCCGGATGTTCCTGAGAAAAAGGAACGGGATGAGGTGAGGGGCTCAGAGTGTGAGCTCTCAAATTGAAGTGATCAGTTGTTCGAGGAAAGTGGCCGCCTCTTTTGGAAATGTGAAGCGAATGTGATAAAGGCTGTGATTCGATCTACAGCTCAAGAAAGG
>BPTQ01000001.1:12448735-12476075 GCA_019973895.1 Chrysanthemum seticuspe
TTGAAACATATGTAAAATCAAAAGATATAGATCTTTGGTTTATTATTGTTAAAGGAGATTTTAGTTCTACAATGATGTGCTCGGTTGGTGCAAGTTTTAAAAATTTATAAACACGAATTAACCGTCTAACCTATTAACACATACGAGCAAGTATACTCGTCCGTAATAGCAAAGTTTGATAAGTCGGGATCGTCCCAAGGGATTTTTATGTTTGAAATCGATTTGATTAAAAAGTTTCTAACAAGAAAGCTTGTCAAGGCTTCCTCAAATAAGTGTTCTAGTGAAATACGAATCAAGAATATAAATATATACTTGTGTGTAGTCTTATAATCAACCATAGATAGTGTTCATAAAGGTTTGGTGTATACTCTTAGTATGATGCGCAAATCATAAGCAAATGATTCCCCAACCATGGTATTTGTTTGTAAAAATCATTCTAAGAACAAAAACATTTAGGTAATCCTTTCGGTCCTTATCCCAATGATTATCCTATAGAAGTTCCATTTGTTTGCAACATGTTCTCATTAAATTTGTTCTTATGAATCTTTCGACCATTCGTGATGAAAATGTTCCTAGTCTTGTTTTAATAAGCAAAACATGGTGGTTGTCAGTCACCATATCCCCATACTAGTTTGTCACTTCACTTTTTGGAATAAAACACAAGAGAAATCCTTTCGGTCCTTTTTCTTAAAACATGTTTTATTGACAAATCAATCCAAGACTAGTATTTTTCCAACAAACTCATTTAAACAAGATCATATATACATGCATCACATTTTGAGAACACTATTATGATTAATTACATTCCAACACACAAGTATATCACAAACTACTCCATGAAAACAATCATATCTAAACACAAGTCATAACAAGGTAATTCAAACAATTCAAGAGAATAGATTTCCATAACAAAGTTCATAGAATACCTAAACTTTTGTGATTACAAGAATTAGAAATCGTGGATTGTAGCAACCACGCGCCTCCAATCACCTAGGATCACCGCACAACTCCAAACTACCGAAACAATGGACGAGAATGGTTCCCTCCTTGCTCCTGGGCGTTTTTCAGTAAGTACTAAGCTTTTGGGCTGAAATAATAGGGTTAGTATTAGTTTTGGTGTAAACTAACACTCTTTTGGTTGTGTCACACTTAGTATACAAGTACTAGGTTCTTTATATAGCCAAAGCTCATGCTTAACTGCCCAAAAAACGTTCTCTCCAAGTAAATATCAAGAAATGATCGGACTCCAATGATTATGGGGATTATGGAGAGTTAAGGCAACAATAAATGCGATTTTGTGTAACTGCAGTGCCAGAAACCGGATCGGTTTCTTGTCCGACCGAATCGGTTATTCCTTGACCAATTGCCCAGCCGGATCCGGTTGCGGGTTACGACCGATCGGCTGGGTTTTTGCTATTTTGACTTTTTGTTGACTTTCTCCTTTACGCTTCATTCTTTGCTTACGTTGATGATTTCCAAAGCCAAACTTGATCTTTCCTTGCTGTAGATGCTTAGAAATCACTATGCTTCCATATCATTGAGTCCAAAAGCTTCCAAGCTCAACTTCCTTCCTTGAGAATCTTCCAAATGTGCATAAAAACTTCATTTCTTCATTATTCGCGATACCTGGCTACATATACATACACAATACGCATCTTTGCACTTTTGCAACAGTTATGAGTAAATATAGCCGAATATCATGCACAAAACTGACAATAGCGCTACTAAAAACATGTTCATTTTAGACGTTATCAAATTCCCCCACACTTAAGCTCTACTCGCCCTCGAGTAGGTCTAACATTTGCAAAGATTGATTTCAATGGTCTATAACACCATGGTTCCAGAAAAATGTAACAATTACCATAAAAGATAATCATTGGTTTGCTTATAATATGTGAAAATTTTCTAAAAATGAACCAAACACTTTAGATAACATAACTAGGACACCTCACGAATGGCTTTAAGATTTCACTCAACACTCATATATTGGTGGGTATATGTAAATCACTCAATGCCTAGTCATGATCAATGCTTTTTACCATAAGCTTGTACAAGTATCAAAACAAAGAAAATAAATTCATCAAAGAGGTCTTTTATTCGGGTTATAACGTTAAGGCTAAGGGTTCATAATACGTATAGATAAGGCATGGGATAGTTTATGAAATTGGTTTTAAAATAAAAATAAAATCAAGTCCAAACCTCCATGTTGCTAGTCATCATACAAACCACGATCCCGAAAAAATGATTATTACTCCTCTTCACATATCAATTCTCCACAAATATGTATAACTCAATTTAGCTCATTGGCTAATCAATATCCCTCATATAGCTCGTTGGCTAATTTTTTTTTTTTTTTTTTTTTTTTTTTTTTTTTTTTTTTTTTTTATAACAAACTTATCCTTCTTCATACATCACATCTCCCCCACACTTCGTATAAGCATCACCACAAAAATACAAATAAGAAGTATGCATCCTTCGTCTTTGTCAGAATGGCACACACGAATGGCAAAGTGCGGCTAACTCATAATCATCAAAAACAATCCAATCATTCCAAACAACTAGCAACAAACCAATAGACTTGATAAGGGTTGGCTAAAGCTTAAAGTGTAACATATTTTTGTATTTTTCTGGATGTAACAAAAATGAAAAGGGATGGCTCAGAAGGTGTAACTAAGGGTATCTAGTGCTAAAAATGAGCACTAACAAAATGGATCCATGTGGGTGGTTAACTAACCGATGTGGTTAGCTAATATATCATTAGATGTAAAAATGGAAGGCCATTTGGTTTTATTCCTAAGGTGCCTCTTATCACTTGAAAATATTTAGATCACTCGAAGGTGATTTTAACCGTAATGCATAACTAGTACAAGTTCTAGAATCGACATAATCACAGGCACGCTCATACCAAATATAAAACAAAAGATGTGTTTTATACAAAAAGAAACCTCACAAAAATGTGGGAAAAAGGCTAATATGCATGCTAGAAAATGCTATCGAATCCAAAATGAATTACTTCAGTAATTTGGTTCAAATCCAAAAAATTTCAAAAACCTCATTTTACCATTGAAATCCCAAGTTATGTATTTTAATTATCATTAACGCGTGAAAACCATTAGACCATCAAGGGCGAATTTCTTCTAATCACTTGCATCCAAAAGTTATCTAAAAAAATAAATAAAAATGCGTATCATTTTTCCTATTTTCTTCCCTCCCCCATACTTAAGTTTTGCATTGTCCTCAATGTAATGAAAAATGAACTTCAAAGTAAAGAAAATGGGAAAAAAAATAGTTAAAAGATACCACGGGATAGAATATGCAATATGCACATTGGGTCATTAGCAAGCCTGTGAGTTATCCAACTCGAAACATTTGACCATCAATAAGCTTCCGACACATCCATCTTGCAAACAAAAAAACTGCAACACGCAATGCACAAAACAAAACTACTAAAACTATATATAACCAAACAAAGTACGCCAAACATCCTAAAGAAATGGATCAAAAGATAGAAATTGTTTTAAAAACACATCATGACCATTGTTTTTGAAACCATAATTCACGAATGATCCATAATCACTCGTCATCCTCGCTCATGTCTTCTCCTTCTTCATCATCATACTCATCATCATCACTTTCGGTTACGTAGTTTTCGTCTATGATTTCTGAACGAACTCTCCTCTTTTGGATATACATAAGACGTTCACATCATTCCTCTTAACTCATCTTCACAATCACATTCCTCAAATAAATCCCAATCAATCACCCTCGGAACCAAACATGTCCTATGTTGTAACTTCGACAATCTTTCCCGAAAAGCATGTTTCTCTCCGTCGGTGAGATTTTTGAACTTTAAATTAGCATTTGCCTCCGTCTTCACACTATACTTAACCTTCTTCTTCTCGTTCCTTTCACAAAACTTCGTAACAAGCGGGTTAATTGGAATTTCCTCCCCACTCGAGCTCCCTACAATAATTCTCTGTAGAAATCACAAATATAAGACCATATGAGAGTGTTAGAACAAACAAGAAGGTTAAAGAACCCTCTAAGATACATTTCAAAATTTCACAAAAAATTCCACACAGAAACCACAACCGGATTCGGTTGGATCACCAACCGAATCGGTTTCCAATTTGTCAAACACCAACCGTTCGGTTGCAACGCGCAACCGAATCGGTTGTGCAGACTGCATAAGGCATTTGCCTTTAAATCCTCATAAACTCGACTTTCTAACGCCCAAACCACTCTTAGATCGCATTCTATCATCCTCAATGATTTCCACATCCTAGAATTATTCTACTCTTGCTTTCAAATCATCAAACATCTAACATCTTAGAACTCATTCTGAATATCCTATATCTTTAAATCATTAGTTCTAATAATGTGGCATCCATCACTCTTAAAAACATATCATCCATCATAATGAACCACCAATTGCAACTTATCTCGTTTCATAAGCACAACCCAACTAATTCCGAAAAATCTTATCATCTAACATCCATTCTATGGTGAATCAATCAATCAATCTCTTGTTGTAATGCACTCCTATATCAATTACCCACTCAATCCTAAAATATTACCACTTAATTCGAATCATAACAAAAACCCCCAAATTGGTGACCTAATATTCAATTCGAATCAAATGTTCTAATAAAACCTTAATTGAGTTAATTGAATGTAGATGCTTACTTGTTTGGGTGCCATGATGTTTTCCTACAACTTAAACAACCTTCAATCTGCTCTCTTGGATGAATTTTTGCAAAACCACCTGGAAAATTAGTGTGTGTGTGTGTTTTTGGAAAAGTGAAATTTTTATACTTTGGTGCAACCGGTTCAGTCAAGGACACAACCGTTTCGGTTTGCTTTTTGCCAAATTTTGCTTTTTATGTGTTTAACATGTTACTTAGGCATTTACCCTCCAAGCAACTTTTTTACTCAAAAATTCCTGCTAAAGATTCGCACAACATTCATTCACCAAATGAAATTTTGAACAATCATCCAATCTAAAAAAAAAACTCAACTCATCATTCTAATGAACTAATCCAAACTTCAACTCAAAACTCATAGTCATAATGCATTAAACCAAATTACCTCAATCATAAAATAAAAAATAAATAAGAAACAAAAATCCTAATCCATCAAATCAAAAGAAATAGTTTATGACATTCAAGCAAATGATTGCTTGTTATTACGGTCTTTGCCTTCTCCTCAAAATTCCTCAAAATACTCTTGTCTTAGAATATCCTCGCTTTGAAACTTTCCGGTTTGTCTCTTGTAAGTCCCCGACCCTTCGGGTTTCCACTCCAAATTCTTAAGTTGCACCGGTAAAGATCCTAAAAAGTCGGTCAACTTCTTGTAAACTAATATGTTTTTGAATGGGTTATAGAAAGCTTCTATCGCAAACGCACGTTCCATTTCGTCCTCTATATCGAAATAAGGTGGAGTTAAAGGTCCTTACATTGGATTACCATGGACATCACGTCCCACTTCAAAACAAGTTAAATCATCATTTGCGTCCATCCATTCCAAATCTTCCATACATTCTAAAATTGGTCCTCTTGGTTTTGGGTAGTATGTTTGCCTCGAAATCCCATCGTCAATAGTCATGGTGCCTCTTCCCATGTCTATAATTGCTCCACAAGTTCGTAAGAATGGTCTCCCCAACAATAGCGGTAAACTCTTGTCCACCGGAATATCCAGGACAAGGAAATCTGCCAAATACGGTTGATAGCCAATTTGCACTCTTACATTCTTAACTTCTCCCATTGCCTTTGCTTGAGTGTTATCCGCCATAGTAAGCTTAGAATGATTAGGTTGCGGATTACTTAGTCCCAAAGTTTTGAACAATGGATACGGCATCACATTAACACTCGACCCCGTATCAGCTAAAGCATAAACTGGTGTAGTTCCATTTACTTTGATCGGCAACACAAAATTACCCGGATCCTTTTCTTTCCTTGGCATGCCTTTAAACAAAATTCGATCTCGCTCCTCATCCGTGAGATTCTTATCTTCCAACCTAGCCCTTGCTAGCATCAATGCATCCAACTTCTTACGGTAAAGCACATAATCTTGGAGAACTTCTATAACCGGTTTCTTTTCATTGAGCTCTAGAAATTTTTGTTCTAGATTTTCTAAAATAGCTTCTTTTTGGTTGTCGTTTAAGGGTTTGATAGTAGTGGTAGGTGACGATGGTGTGTACTCATTTTTGGTGGTGGAGGTTGTTGTTGGGGTTAGTTTATTTGATGATGGTTTCTTTCGGTTTGCTTTTCCCATTTTAACCACTTCCACCTCTTTCTCTTCCATGTTTGCACAAACTTCCACTAGCATCTCGTTTACTCCTTTTCCTTCTTCCAACTCAGTTATATTAATCCTCATTTCTCCCATACCAAAATCTACTTGACACTTGGTCGTGACAAGAAAATCTCGCCCAAAACACACATTAGGTTCATCCGCATTTCCTTCTTCTAAAACAACAAAATCAGTTTCAAAAATATGTCCATGAATATTGACCTTCAGATTTTTGACCATCTTTCTTCCATAGGCTTCATAGTCCATACACACATGACCGATTTCGTCAAGAACCTTTTCCAAGATATAATTCTCTCCATAAGCCATATTAAGCTGTGCATCCCAAGCACTTACTCCTTTCACGCTACAAGGCTTTCCAAATCTCATTAGCGGTGAATCATACACCGTTAACGGTGCTTGTGTGAACACTACAACTCTTTCCTTTTTGGGTAGTTGAACCTTGTTTTCACATACTTCTTCCATATCACCCGTGTCAATTCCCAATTCTTTCATGCTTTCCTCCAAAATTCCTCCAATCTTTTCTAATGAACTTCCGGTATCCTTGAACATTTCATCCAAAGTACGAAGGTATTCCGAGATTCCGCTCAAACTATCCATGTTACTAGACAACTTAACAAAGCAAAACAAAACAAATCCCGAATGATTAGCGTTAAAGTTAGTAAAAACAAGAACAAACTATAAAAACATATAATAAAACAAACTAAGACACCTAACAAAATTAAAAACTCAAATAAAAACTCAAAACCTAAAAATAATAAAAATCAACTCAGAAACTCCAACCGGATTCGGTTGGATCACCAACCGAATCGGTTGGTTGTAAATGTTAGACAGAAATACGAACCGGATCCGGTTGCGGGTTGCAACCGATCGGTTTGATCGAAAATTATATATATATATATATATATATATATATATATATATATATATATATATATATATATATTTTTTAAAGATATTAATGCAAATTAAGTGTCATTAAGGTGTACTAACTCCAGTTAATTAAATAAAACTCTTCATGAACTAATAATTAAATAACATATTAAATCTCATTAAAAACCAAAACTAAAACTAAAACTAAATTAACTACCAATTAAATTCTATTATTAAATTAAACTATAACTGAAAGAAAAATTACTATCTAACCATTACCATTAATTATTAATATTAAAATTAATTAAAACTTGATTAACTAATAAATGACAAATGTAAAGAAAATGAAAAAAAAATAAATCTAAGAAATGATTAAACCACAAGAATTATTCTAGAAATCAAAACACAATGAACTAAAAAGATAGACAAATAAATTCGAACCAGAAAATTTCCACAGAATGTCCAACCGGATTCGGTTGGCTAACCAACCGAATCGGTTAGTTTGTAACCAAATTTTTTTTTTTTTTTTTTTTTTTTTAAATTTCAAAACTACTAATTTTCAAAAAATTAAACAAAAATCCCCGGCAGCGGCGCCAAAAACTTGATGTGCTCGGTTGGTGCAAGTTTTAAAAATTTATAAACACGAATTAACCGTCTAACCTATTAACACATACGAGCAAGTATACTCGTCCGTAATAGCAAAGTTTGGTAAGTCGGGATCGTCCCAAAGGATTTTTATGTTTGAAATCGATTTGATTAAAAAGTTTCTAACAAGAAAGCTTGTCAAGGCTTCCTCAAATAAGTGTTCTAGTGAAATACGAATCAAGAATATAAATATATACTTGTGTGTAGTCTTATAATCAACCATAGATAGTGTTTATAAAGGTTTGGTGTATACTCTTAGTATGATGCGCAAATCATAAGCAAATGATTCCCCAACCATGGTATTTGTTTGTAAAAATCATTCTAAGAACAAAAACATTTAGGTAATCCTTTCGGTCCTTATCCCAATGATTATCCTATAGAAGTTCCATTTGTTTGCAACATGTTCTCATTAAATTTGTTCTTACGAATCTTTCGACCCTTCGTGATGAAAATGTTCCTAGTCTTGTTTTAATAAGCAAAACATGGTGGTTGTCAATCACCATATCCCCATACTAGTTTGTCACTTCACTTTTTGGAATAAAACACAAGAGAAATCCTTTCAGTCCTTTTTCTTAAAACATGTTTTATTGACAAATCAATCCAAGACTAGTATTTTTCCAACAAACTCATTTAAACAAGATCATATATACATGCATCACATTTTGAGAACACTATTATGATTAATTACATTCCAACACACAAGTATATCACAAACTACTCCATGAAAACAATCATATCTAAACACAAGTCATAACAAGGTAATTCAAACAATTCAAGAGAATAGATTTTCATAACAAAGTTCATAGAATTCCTAAACTTTTGTGATTACAAGAATTAGAAATCGTGGATTGTAGCAACCACGCGCCTCCAATCACCTAGGATCACCGCACAACTCCAAACTACCGAAACAATGGACGAGAATGGTTCCCTCCTTGCTCCTGGGCGTTTTTCAGTAAGTACTAAGCTTTTGGGCTGAAATAATAGGGTTAGTATTAGTTTTGGTGTAAACTAACACTCTTGTGGTTGTGTCACACTTAGTATACAAGTACTAGGTTCTTTATATAGCCAAAGCTCATGCTTAACTGCGCAAAAAATGTTCTCTCCAAGTAAATATCAAGAAATGATCGGACTCCAATGATTATGGGGATTATGGTGAGTTAAGGCAACAATAAATGCGATTTTGTGTAACTGCAGTGCCAGAAACCGGATCGGTTTCTTGTCCGACCGAATCGGTTATTCCTTGACCAATTGCCCAGCCGGATCCGGTTGCGGGTTACGACCGATCGGCTGGGTTTTTGCTATTTTGACTTTTTGTTGACTTTCTCCTTTACGCTTCATTCTTTGCTTACGTTGATGATTTCCAAAGCCAAACTTGATCTTTCCTTGCTGTAGATGCTTAGAAATCACTATGCTTCTATATCATTGAGTCCAAAAGCTTCCAAGCTCAACTTCCTTCCTTGAGAATCTTCCAAATGTGCATAAAAACTTCATTTCTTCATTATTCGCGATACCTGGCTACATATACATACACAATAAGCATCTTTGCACTTTTGCAACAGTTATGAGTAAATATAGCCGAATATCATGCACAAAACTGACAATAACGCTACTAAAAACATGTTCATTTTAGACGTTATCATACAACAAAGGATATTTCCGTTGATGAACAAAAGAAATTAGTTGCTAAAAATAATGAAGCTAAAATGATGCTTTATAATGCTTTACCTAGAAAAGAATATGAAAGAATTTTTATGTGTGAAACCGCCAAAGATATTTGGGAATCTTTAATTGTTACACATCAAGGTAATTCACAAGTCAAGGATAACAAAATTGATCTTCTTGTTCAACAATATGAACAATTTATTATCCATGAAGATGAAACCATTGATTGTGGCTTTGCTCGTTTTAACACTATCATTACATCACTTAAAGCACTTGATGAATATTTTCGTAGTAAGAACTTTGTCAGGAAATTTCTTATAGCACTCCATCCCAAATGGAGAGCTAAAGTGACCGCTATTGAAGAATCAAAAGATCTCTCAATAATGTCACTAGACGAGCTAATTGGCAACCTCAAAGTTCACGAAATGGTAATGGAGAAAGATTCGGAGATCATCAAAGGAAGAAAGGAGAAGATCAAATCCGTTGCTCTAAAAGCAAAGGCGGAATCAGGCGATGATGATGAATCTTGTTCCGGTAGTGAAGATGAGGAGTATGCCATGGCCGTTAGAGATTTCAAGAAGTTCTTTAGAAGAAGAGGAAAGTTTGTAAGACAACCTCGAGAAGAAAAGAAGCCATTCCGAAAAGATCGGGATGATAAGAAGAGTAAAGGTGAAAGAAAGTGTTTTAGATGTGGTGATGCAAGTCATCTCATAGGAGAATGTCTCAAGCCACCTAAAAGCAAAACTCAACGAGCTTTTGTAGGTGGTGCTTGGAGTGATAGTGAAGACGATGAAGAATCAAGCAAGGAAGAGATCGCTCTAATGGCACATGAGTCAAATGAGGTACTTTCCGACTCTTCTTATTCTTCTATAGATGATGACACCTTGCAAAAACAATATAATCAATTGTGTGAGCTAAGTCTAAAAATCATAACTAAAAATAAATTTCTAAAAACCAAAAAGGAATTTTTGGAAAATGAGGTATATGAGTTAAAAGAAAAAGCAAAACGACTTGAAAAAGGAAAAGCAAATGACGATGATTGTAAATCATGTCAAGAGCTTAATCTTGAAATAGAAAAAATAAAGCTCACACAAGAAGTTCTAATAGAAAATAATTCTAAGTTTAAAAGGTTTAACAAAAACATCGCTCTTGCCGATGAAATAGTTAAAATCCCTAAAACACCAGGAGACATGAATGGGCTAGGTTTTAATGAAGTATTAATTCCAAAAAATCAAAACAAAACGGCCGAAAAGGACGAACATTCTGTCAAAATTGCTGCAGTACAGCACGGACCAGACGGAACCAAAATAAGGGTTCCGTCCATTGTGCAAAATGGTACCTCGAGTACTTCAGCAGAACAGAATGTTCGCAATACGGACCGTACTGAATTTGTTAAAGTAACAAAGAAAACAAATGATAATGTTAAACTAAAACCAGCTATTACATCAGGAGTAGGACTTGTTAAAAATGAATTTAGATAAAAAACTACTCAACAACGATATAAAACTTCTTTTACCAAACGCCCCTTTCCTAAGAGCAACCACAACGTTCAACCTAACTATCAACACAACGGTTGGAATCAAAGTTTTCCTAGACCATATCAAACTCCAGATTACATGCCATGGAACTCTTACCCATCATTTCCATACATGAATCAAATAAATGGTATGTTTAACCCAAACGGACCCATGAGATATTGGGGACCAAATGCTTGAGTTATTTGCTTCTTAGGTATGCTTGAAAGTTGGATTGGAACCTGATGAATGGATAAAAGATAGTGGATGCTCACGACACATGACGGGCAACAAAAGTCTCTTCTCATCATACCAAGAGTATGACGGAGGTAATGTCACTTTCGGTAGCAATCTCAAAAGCAAAATCATTGGCAAATGTACGATTGCTCGTAACTCCCTAACTATTGAAAATGTTGCTCATGTGGATAGGTTAGGATTTAATCTACTTAGTATTAGCCAACTATGTGATAAAAAGTATAAAGTACTATTTGATGAAAATGGTAGTAAAATACTAAAAGATGGTATCACCATAGCTAAAGGAGTTAGGAAAAATAACATATACGTCATGAAAATAGATAAAACATATAATGACAAACTTTGCTTAACAACATTAGACGATAGCTCATCTCTTTGGCATAGACGCTTAGGCCACGCTAATATGAGACTTATACAAAACTTATCTTCAAAAGAATTGGTTAGGAATTTACCAAAACTAAAATATGACCAACACTTTTGCGACGCTTGCAAAATTGGTAAACAAACACATAGTAGTCACAAATCTAAAAATATGGTGTCCACATCTAAGTGTCTAGAATTATTACATATGGACTTATTTGGACCATCCGCTATAAGAAGCTATGGAGGCAACTTATACACTTTGGTCATAGTAGATGATTACTCAAGGTTTACTTGGACGTTGTTTTTGAAAACCAAAAATGAAGCTTTTGATAAATTTGAAATACTTAGCAAGAAAATTCAAAATCTTCTAGGTGTCAAAATCGTGTCGATCCGAACGGATCATGGTCGTGAATTTGACAACGAAATTCAATTTGGAAACTTTTGTGATACAAATGGTATAACACATAACTTTTCCGCTCCACGAACACCTCAATCAAATGGAGTAGTAGAACGTAAAAATAGAACAATTCAAGAAATGAGTAGAACAATGCTTAATGAACAAAACATACCTCAAAAGTTTTGGTGTAACGCCGTTGACACTTCTACATATATTTTAAATAGAGTCTTAATACGTCCTTTCTTAAACAAAACACCATATGAACTTTATAAAGGTAAAAAGCCAACGTTAGGATATTTTAGAGTCTTTTGTTGTAAATGCTTTATTCTCAATACTAAGGATTATCTCACCAAGTTTGACCCAAAGTCTTATGAAGGTGTATTTCTTGGTTACTCTCAAACTAGTAAAGCTTACATTGTCCTAAATAAAGAAACAATGATAGTCGAGGAATCGTTAAACATAACATTTGACGAAAGTCCACCTCCCTCTAAGACATCACCTTTGGTAGATGATGACTTAGTTGAAAGTCAAATAATAGAAAGTCAAATTAATGTTAACAAGGATGATGAACCATTAAATAAGCAAATTATAAACATCAAAGAATCTAAAAGTCATCCTTTGGAAAAAGTCATAGGACAACTTAATCAAAGAACCTTAAGGTCACAAGCCCTCGTACAAAGCACATTGAAATCCGTCATCACTTTCTTCGCGACAATGTTCAAAAAGGAAACATTTCAATCGAGAAAGTATCCTCCGAAGACAACATTGCCGACATCTTAACTAAACCTCTTAAACGAGAACTTTTTAATCTTCTTAGACTTGGTTTAGGGTTAATGGAACCAAACATGTAGGATGAATATAGCCTAAAACATTAGAATAGTCAAACCAAAACAATTTTGCCTTGAATCTGCTACTGTAGCCACGACACCAAACGACAACACGGACGGAACCAAATATTTGGTGCCGTCTGGTCCGTGGTGTCTACAGAAGCAAAACTGCTATATACATAACATCCTCTTCCTCACAACCCACTTTACCAAAACGTGTAAAACTTAAACCAAGCTCATTATTGACACCTTCCCACTCACTAATCACTGAAGATAACATCATTGTAAGTATCCTAACTCCATTTCATCTCTTAATTCTGAGTCTAGGATTCTTATTTATGCACAAAACTATCACAAATCATTACATGGGGTTTTATGTATGCTTTTATACCAAATATGAATTCAATTGGCAAAATGCATAACTAGTCATTAAAATTAGGTACTACATTATCATATTGCATAAACAAATCATGTTTCCCACTAATTGATAGATAATGAATATAAGGCCTTATTCAAACAACCAAACACCCCATGTCAAAAGTTTTGAAAAGCTTCTCACTTGTAGGAAAACATTTTTCATTGCTAATACAAATAGAAACGTTAAAATTTTCATCACTTGCATGCTCTTGAATACTAAAGGTATTGCATAACTAATATGCACTCCCGGGTATATTCAAATGTAGCCACATTGAATTAGGAGCATTTGGGTTATCTCATGGTATTTGCCAAACACCCCACTAAAACCATTTTATGCATAAAATGAGTCGAGATAACCGCAACTCCAAATTGTTTTCATATAGGCACACACTAGAACCAAAAACGTTAAAATTTATTTTCATTTTTAACATATTAATTCTTGTCCTTAGGAATAACCATGGTAGCCGCAAGATTCTATGATCACAAAGATACCCTTAACTACATTCCCAAACACCACAAAACCAAAGGACTTACCAAGGAACAAGTAGAAATATTTAAGAGTCTAGAATCAAGGTATTTCCATGAGGGTAGAACCATTCACTCATCCTTCCTTGAAAATACCAATCTTCGTGAAGAACTAGCCGCCATTCAATTCGATTGTCTTCTTGACATCGATGAACCAATTTGTCCTAGGTTTGTGTTAGAATTCTATGCTAGTGTGACCGGCTTTAGTGATGAAGACGATGATGAATTTTGTCTTAGGTTTAGAATCAACCAAAACGACTACACCATCACCTTAAGCAACTTTGCTCAAGTGTTAGGAATTCCCAACCGAGGAACTTGTGTCTACACGGATAAGTGGTCACTCATGGCTCTTGATACAATCAATGACCGCTCTCTTCCCTACATAACCCGTTTGACCGATAAGGATGTCATCTGTGAACACCTTTTTAACCCAGAAAGTGATACAACCCGAGTTACCCGAAAGGGAAAAGAGGTAAACCGAGATCCATATGGAATGGAGCTAAATGAACTTAAGCCCGAATTTAAGAAATAGGAGGAGTTACTTAGAGCCAACGTCATTAGCACCATAGGAAATAGGGATCACATTAACGCTTGCCTTTGCCACATGCTCTACAACTTGTCCACCCGACAACCATTCAACTTGGCTTACTACATAGCTAGGAGAATGATTGACATTCCAACTCAAAGATCGGTTGCTCTTCCATACGGGATGCTTCTCACCCGTCTCTATAGAAACTTCGCTCCAATTCCACCAACCCCAAAAGGGATGCACCTTCACTATGAACTCATCCCTCACATCTTTGTACCTTTGAGTGATGCTCGAGTTGCTAAGACTAAAGGAAAGAGAGCTAAACCTCCAACTCCTTCATCATCATCATCAAATAACTCCGAGGATGGTCTTCCAAGCTCTCATCTTCCACCTCATGAGTATTACGCATCTCTTCCCGAGATTGAGAATGAATCAGCAGAATTCAAACAAACTAACGGAATGTTCAAGTGCCTTGGTAGGATGATGAACAAGATTTACAAGAAGTTGGACAAATAAGGGTACTTTAAGGAGTGTTTGGAACAATGCATTATCATTAATGTTTGATACTATTTAGTTGTTTTTATTATGTAGGATGATAATATAACTTGAAACAATGGTGTATGCTAACAATCTCATGCAGGGGGATAGCACAAGTATGCTATCAAATTTTACCCATTTTCACTATATTGTGAAAATCAATAAGCCTTGCTCAAAATCTATGCTCCACTATGTTTACATATGTGTTATTTACTTTTCCTAACTAGAAATGTTTAGTATAACAGATTTTGAGAAAAATTTCAGGTTTCGGAAATTTCCCCGACACCTAAAAACGAACTCTGTCCAAATATCTGCACTCCACGGATCAGACGACACCATAATTTTGGTACCGTCCTTTATGTATTTTGGTACCGCCGTATCTGTACAGGCGGACCAGATGGCACCTTTTTTAGGGTACCGTCCGTGTATGATTTTGGTGCCGTGGATCCTCCAGGTAATTTTCTGAATTTCGACTCTTTCGTGATTCCAAATTATCTTCCATCACTTATAAATCAATCTTAACTAGTTTATACTGTTATTAGAACTAGTATTATTTACTAAGGTATATAAGAAATCCATTTCCCACCAAAATTCAAAAATTTGAAAAATCCACCCAAGGAGCCCTTTGGCATAAAGGAAGGAACCAAATTTTTGGTACCTTCAAATCCGTGGGTAATCTGAATGTTAGGAAATTCCACTCACTAGAACACATTTATTGCAAATATTTTCTTCTTCACTCCATCTCTCTTGTATGGATTGACTTGGGTGATATGACTAGCATTCAACCCACTTCCAAATCATTAGGAACCTCCTCTCTTCAATGGTTTAACATCAAATCAAACACATTTCTCCACAATTTTTCACTTCTATAAATTGAGAGGTTTTACCATGATCATCCTCACACCTTCTTCATTCTTACTATTATCTAGCAAAGTAAAACCCAAGTAAAAAATGACAAAATCCTCTCCAAAACCTTGCAAGAAGACCGCTAGAATTAGCGTTAGGCCTTGTTGCTTCATTAACATTAGCTCCTCATCCGAGTCTTCTCCACTCACAATCTCATCTCCCATCCGAGATGATACAAGCCTTACATTGGCTACACCAAATCAATCACACATTGTGATCACCACTCCACCACCTACAAAAACACCAACTTCACCTCCTCCGGCACCCATCCAAACATCCAAAACACCCTCACCACCTTCACCACCAAGGTCTCCAACTCTCGTTCCTATGGAGTTATTCTCAACTCCACCAACTTCACCAAATCCTTTCCTAGAGGACTTGGATGACTTGCCTCCTAGGCCAAATCATCCACCACCATTGCCATCATTTGGCACAATTGAGCGGATTGCTCATGAGTCACCTCGGTCATCCCTTGACCCAAACGCCCCATTAGGGCCTAAACCTCTTCTCTTCCACCCCATTCACAAGGACATTCATGGTCCTTTATATGGGGATCATCCACTTCCCCCATCAATGTCCCCTCATCTTGAGGACATTGAGGAATGTATGTAGGATGCCAATCCTACTAGAGAGGAGATTCAAGCGGAACTCCACAACCTCCACCAATTCAAAGGCATGGTGGATTCTCACTTAAGTGACACAATGCAAATGCAAAATGCTTTGCTTGCATCCATCATGACCACTCCAAACATCCCCAACACCACCAATACATCCACCATTCCACCACCACAACCTCCCCAAACATTCTACCCTCCAAGGCATGGTTGCCCAACTTGTGAGCAAACGGGCCAAACCGTGGAACAGACCCGGATTATGGTCCATGACTTCCAAGAAGAAATGAGGTTCATCCTCAATCACATCCTTGAGCGTCTCAACGCTCTTTCCCATCCACCATCACTTTAGGATGGTTTTAGAATAGTCTTTCTTATTTTTACTTTCTTAGGATAATTTTTATTTCTTGTAACTAAAAACACATCATTGTGTTCTCTTTTCATGATCTTTACTCATGAAAAATTTTAACTAATGAATGTTGTTTACTATATTATTGGTGTCATTACATAGTGTTTGGAAATGCTTGTGAATGATCATTATTACTAACAATTTTTTTTGTAGCTTTATTTTCACAATCCATGTATCTTCCCACTAAAGCACCCAATTTAGGGGGAGCTTTGAACAAGGGGGAGATAGTAGCTCGGGCTCATTACATTCCGCATAGCCTATTCTTTTTGTTGAGACAAAAAGGGGGAGAAAATATAGAACTTTGAAATTATTTATATTTGACTTTTCTGAAAAAGTCAAACTGCATACATTTGACTTTCTAAAAGTCAAACAGGAACTCTCATTGATAATACTTGACTTTTCTTAAAAAAGTCAAACTGCATACTTTGACTTTCTGAAAAAGTCAACATCATGCATCAACTAGTGAATTCTTTGACTTTCATAAAAAGTCAAACTTCATACACTTGTATTATCATTTCCTTTTCAAGTTCTAAAACTAATATTTTTATAACTCTTGTACAAACTTTGTTTCTTTTATAAAAATAAAATTTATATTTTGTCCTCAACAAAAAGGGGGAGATTGTTAATACAAATATCGTCATTAAACGTTATTTATATTTTTGATCTTTGCCTAAGTTTTGTTAACGACAAAAGTAAATTTAATTTATAAAAGCTTAAAGCTTGTAAAGTTTAATAGATATTAAAACAAGCTTTCTCAAACAATATATATATCATTCAAGCATTTACATTTGTGATTAGTGACATCTTGATATGACTCTAATCATTATGTATGATAGTAGTTTTTAGAATGTGTTAGGTTCTTAAAACCAAACACTACTTAAGCATTTGCATATTTCTAAAAATAGAAGTACAACATATGACATCATGTATTACATCATGGAAATCATTGGAAGATTCCATTAGATATTTTGTGAAGATTTGTACTCTTCATATCTTGCACAATCTCAGTTAGATAGAGTTGACTTTGGCAAGATTTGATATCTTGGCTGTCAGACCCGGCGGTACCAAAATGGTACACGGGCGGAACCCTTTTAAGGGGTCCGCCGTCCGTGGACGCTCCTGTCCATTTTTGGCTATAAATAGCAATGCCAAGCCAAGTAGTTTTTCA
Source organism: Chrysanthemum seticuspe (assembly GCA_019973895.1). Classification (NCBI taxonomy): domain Eukaryota; kingdom Viridiplantae; phylum Streptophyta; class Magnoliopsida; order Asterales; family Asteraceae; genus Chrysanthemum; species Chrysanthemum seticuspe. Next base: position 12,466,680 of record BPTQ01000001.1, read on the forward strand.
TCCTTTTCTAACATACTCCCATACATATCTTCTCTCTAACCTTTCTAACTCAGTTTCATATCATATTAGCGATCTCTTTTGTAGCAAAGAAGATCAAGTCATATTCAAGCTTCAACGAGAAGTTGGAAGTCTTGTTTGTTTAGTGTTGTATGATCTAGTATTGATCCATACTTCATTGTTGTATCAAACCATCATAATCTTGTGAGTGTGAGTGGTTAGTATTTTAGTCCTTAAAATACATTGTGTGTGGGAGTAGTTGTACCCGTGGAAAGAACTCGACATCTAGCTTAGTGTCGGAAATAGTGTAAGCGAAGTGTAAAGGTTTTCTCCGCCGGTGAAAGGAGCTTGTTGACTAGTGAAGTTAAACTCTCGAGTGTGAGACTCGGGGAGTGGAGTAGGGCAAGGAAAAAGAGTCCTTGTAGGCCGAACCACTATAAACAACTTGTAGTGGTTTGATCATTTCTTTCCTTATTTACTTATTACACATTGCTTGCATATTTCATTAACATACTCAAGATCAATATCAATTGATCTTTCAATAAGTTTCAAAACAAAGTTTTTAATTGGTAAACTATTCAACCCCCCTTCTAGTTTTCTACACTTTGTTTCACTTTCTCTCAATTTTTTTAAAACAAATAATGTATATTCGAAGAGCATCTAAAAACCCGTGACATTCTTTGAATGTCAACACAAAGTCCGTAGATGATTTCGAATAAGGAAAACAAGACAGAATAACAATATTTTTGGGATTTTTCGAGTTTTTCAAATTTTTATGGATTTTTTGAAAGTTTTATATTTTTCTATTTGCTTTTTGCTGGTTTTGAAATTTTGTATTTTGCTTTTTGAATAACTATTTACAAGAGATGGATGAAGAAAAACCTTTTACTCCTCTTCTTCCTCTTGAAGACGTTTAAGTGTTTCCGGTTGAAGACTCTTTAGACCAAGTCGTGGGAGGATAAACTCAAAACGTTCTCTAGGAAGAGCTTTGGTGAAGATGTCTGCTAACAGGTATTCAGTCCTCACAAAATAAAGTTCCACCACACCATTTTCCACTTGCTCCCTGATGAAATGATGTCGAATGTCAATGTGCTTTTCTCTTAAGTGTTGTACGTTGTTGCATGAGAGAGCAATGACACTTTTGTTATCACAATACAGAGGGATTTTGTTGAATTCAAAGGCATAGTCAGATAATTGAGATCTCATCCATAGGATTTGAGATGACATGGCTATGTATTCAGCCTCTGTAGAGGATATAGAAGTACTCATTTGTTTCTTAGAAGACCAGCTCACAAGCTTATGACCCAAAAACTGAGCACCTCCAGACGTACTTCGACGTGTATCTTGACATCCTGCATGATCAACATCTGCATAGGCTGTTAGTGACATACCGGTGTCCTTCGGGTACCAAAGTTCCATATTGATGGTTCCTTGGAGATACCGAAAGACCCGTTTAACCGCTTCAAGGTGCTTTTTGGTAGGCTTAGCCTGATATCTAGCACACATGCAAACAGTGAACAGAATGTCTGGTCTACTGGCTGTGAGGTACATCAGGGATCCAATCATACTACGATATTTCGTTTGGTCTACCATGATCCCTGAGTGGTCCTCATCCAGTTTAGTACGCTCTATCATGGGAGTGTCAACAGGGTCACAAGAATCAAATCCAATTTTCTTTAAAATCTCATTTGCATATTTAGATTGATTTATAAAAATGCCTCCGGGACTTTGTGAAATTTGTAATCCTAAGAAAAATGACATTTGTCCCATCATTGACATTTGAAATTTGGAGCCCATCTCCTTAGAAAAACGGTCACATTCATTGGGGTCAGTCGAGGCAAAAATAATATCATCAACATAAATTTGAACGTGAATTAGATGTTTGCCTGACTTTCTGGTGAACAATGTCGGATCAACTGCTCCTTTGCTGAATCCAGTAGATAGAAGAAACTTTGATAGTGTATCATACCATGCCCTTGGCGCTTGCTTCAAACCGTAAAGAGATTTCTTCAAGCGATAAACATGAGTAGGGTGCTCTGGATTCACAAAACCTTCAGGTTGGCTGACGTATACGACTTCTTTAAGATCTCCATTAAGAAAAGCCGTCTTTACATCCATATGATAGACTAGCATGTTCTTACTTGCAGCATTAACCAAGAAGATTCTGATTGCCTCGATACGAGCAACTGGAGCAAATGATTCTTCAAAGTCAATGCCCTCCTCTTGACGGTATCCTTTTGCAACCAATAGAGTCTTGTTCTTTAATACATCACCATGCTCATCAAGTTTTACTTTGAAGATCCACTTTAGATCAATGATCATAGCACATTCAGGAGCAGGTACTAATTCCCATACATCTAGTCGATCAAACTCATGAATTTCTTCTTGCATGGAATTGAACCAGCTGTCATCATTCATGGCAGTTTTAACGTCTTTTGGTTCGACCTTGGATAGTACGAAGTTGAAGAAGCACCATAAGGCATCAGTTGCAAGTTGTTTACGAGTGGATACTGGACGAGAGGGATTTCCAATGATGTTGTCCAATGGATGATCATGTGTCCATTTTCTAAGGTGTTCGTGTGGTTGTTGTTGAGGAACTGGAGTAGCAGAGTCGATTTCTCCTGATGAAGATGGTTCTGATGATGATTCAGGGGCAGATATGTTCTCAAATGGGGCATCTTCAGTAGTAGCAAAGGGATTATCTCCATCATATGTGCCAGACACAATTCCATGATGTACACTCGATGATTGATGATTTGTTGATGAGACAGAGTGATCAGCAGCAGGTGCTTCTTGACTTAATGACATAGAAACTGAAGGGTTAACTTCGTTGACAGGGATAGGAACAGCCTCTGTTGATGGAATTGACAGATCATTAGCACGTGGCTCATAGTGTTCATCAAACATTGGATCAAACAATTTCTTTAAATCATCTTCCGAAAGAGGTACACAAGGAGATGCTGGTGAGGGATTTAGTACAAGAGTAGAACTGATGGGACTACTTGATGAAGGTTGAGATGCGGGTCCAGAACTGGATTGTCCTGGAGCCATTTGCCCGGACAGCTCATCGAACGTGACGTGAATAGTTTCCATGATATCTCGAGTTCTTTTGTTGTAGATTAGGTAACCCTTCTTGTTTGGTGCATAACCTACAAAAATTCCAATGTCCGCCTTTGCTCTTAATTTACCTAAATCTTGACCATCATTCGTTGGATAGCACAATGCACCAAACACACAAAGGTAGGAGAGATCAGGTTTTTGTTTATGGACAAGTTCGTATGGAGTTTTTCCATGAGATGTGTGTATGAGGGAACGATTTTGGGTGCAGCAAGCAGTGGCAATGGCTTCAGCCCAGAGAAACATTGGGACCTTTGAATAGATTAGCATTGTTCTTGCGGCTTCCACAAGAGTTCGATTTCGTCTTTCAACTACACCGTTCTGTTGAGGAGTTCGTGGAACACTTATTTGATGACTGATTCCAACACTTTCATAAAATTGACTTAAGTCTTTGTTAACGAATTCTGTGCCATTGTCTGTTCGAACAATTCTAACAGTATTGTTAAGTCGAATCTAAAGCTACTTGATAAGTTTGATGATGACATCTGGAGTTTCATCCTTTGTCCTCAAAAACTTTACCCAAGTAAATCGAGAGTAGTCATCAACAACGACTAAAATATATTTCTTCCCATTAATCGTTTGCACTCTCATTGGTCCGCACAAATCCATATGAAGGGTATGAAGAACTTCCATTACTGAGTTTGTGGGTTTGGGTTTGTGGGCATATTTCTTGCTTTTTCCCAATTGGCATGCTGAACAAAGATGATCTTTTTCATACTTTAATCTGGGTAAGCCTCTCACAAGATCCTTTCTGGAAAGATTATTAATGGTGTCAAAGTTCAAGTAATTGAGACGACAATGCCATAACCATGACTTTGTTTTCGAAGCCTTTGACAACAAGCAGATTGGAGAGGACTTTGTCATGTCTTCGATAGAGATGGTGTATAGGTTTGAACCACGAGTTCCTCTTAACAATTCCACACCATCAAATTCTCTAACAAAACAAGTATGTTTTCTAAAAGCCACTTCTAGATCGGAATCACAGAATTGACCAACAGAGAACAAGTTATGACCAAGACCTTCAACATAATATACCCTGGAGATTACACTTTCACCAACAACATAGTCTCCATAACCCATAATTGCACCAAAATGGTCGTTCCCGAATCTAACAGTCCCGATGAATTTACTCACAAAGTTCATGAGCCGTGAGCGATCTCCAGTCATATGCTTGGAACAGCCTGAGTCCAGGTACCACAGAACGATTTGAACGATCTGCAGTTGAACACAGACAAGAATGGATAACTGGATAATTGGGATCCTCATGCAAGAATGGGTTCCATTTGGTTAGTAACAGTGATTGGAACATCCACATCATAAGTAGAAACAATGGAATCATTAGGGATAGATTCAATGCTAGTATCTGTATTTGACCTATTCAAAGTGTGTTCACTTCTTAAAGGAATAGTTCTACCAGTAGGCATCCATTTCCTAATGGGCATTGATCTAGATAATTTAAGGCACATCTCATTAAGATTGAATTTGCGGCCAGTAGGTATCCACTGATAACCTATGTTACTAAATTTCCTTCCTGTGGGTTTCCAATGTTTTCTAACCTTCTTCCGCCATTGCTTTCTAGCCTTCTTAGCTTGATTTTTTGCATTAACTATCTTAACAGGGCATTTAATAGCATTAATCAAATCATTCACACCACATTCAAGATTAGTAACAGAAACCAAGCAATCATCATTACATGTTTTGCCAAAAGTAGTAGAATTCGCATTAATTACAGTACGCTTAGAGCTAACACTAGACTCAACACGATTTGTTTTATTCAAATTCTCCCTAAGGTGATCTTCTACTCTCTTCCACTGAACATTCCTAGCTTGCAAGGTCCTATCATTCTTTGTGTTGCCTTAAGGCTTTGACCTGCTCGCTTTTGTGTCATTTTTTACTCCTGTAGAGGGAATGGGAATATTAGTTGGTTTTGCTACTTTTTGAATTTCAGGTTTAGAAGTGCTGGGATCTGAACTACTTGAAGGCACTTTAGAGTTCACTTTCTTAATATTGGGCATAGAATGGGTTGCATAATTGGCACTAGGCATAGAACAAGGCAACACAGCTTTATCTTTCGCACCTAAGGATTTAGGACATGTTGCTCTTAAACATTCTAGCAGCTCTTAAGATCGTTTGGCCTGAATGCAAGCAAACCTAATTTCTCTATCAAGTGGCTTATTTATGAAATCCTCTTCTACAATCTCACAAAGACATTCTAGACTATCCTTAAGGTGAGCGAAATAGTCATGAAACGCAAGTTCGTTATTTCTAAGATGAGGAGGAATGTATTTAACAGTCACAGTATATTTGCAGTCTGCAGATGACTTTGATGCAACATTCTCATTAAAGACAAGTGGCATTTTCCCTTTTTCCTGACTCTTCAGATTCTCAATTTCCTTTTGTAAAGACGATATTTTTTCGTTGTTCTTGTCACGAGTGACTTTCATTGAATCATATAACTTTTTAAAGTGTCGTTTAACTTTTTCATTTTCTTCTAGGAAACTCTCATTTTCCTTTTGTAAAAAATTAACCAAGTTTTGAAGATGAAAAGTTTGAGAACACTGAGAATCTAAAGGAGGAGGCATTTTGGAGCCATTCATGTTGTTCTTTTCACCCTTTAATTGTGAAATTTGGGCTTTCAATTTTCTGATCGTGTTACAATGAGCTTGAATCTGTTCGTCACGTTTGTTTATTTCAAAAAGTGCATCAAACTCTGGAACATTTGAGGATGTCTTGATGTTTGAGGTTTTGACATTTTCCTTGAGATGTTGAAATTTTAATTGCAAATCAAAATGTTCAACTTCTAGCTTAGAAAGGTGTTTTACCAAATTATCGTGATCATCCTGATCAATTTTCTCATTTAGTTATGAGTTTTTGTTTTCAAGCTCAATGACACGATCATGAGAAACTTTCAAAGCAACAGTTAATTCATGAAATTGAGAAGCAGTAATGGAATACTTAGTAACAGTATAAAACACATCTTGAGCCACACAACTTAATACTAAGTTCTCATTTTGGATATGCAAGTTCTTCCTTTCAATTTCATTATATTTGAGTTCCCTTTCATAATCATTGACTTCAACAATCATTGCATCAAATTCCTTTTCCATTTCTTTAATATCCGAGTTTATCCCCTTTTGAAGACTTTCAAATTCACATTTTAATTGTTTAAAGAAAGGCATGACCTCAGTTAAATAGCATTCTTTAGTTTGCTCAAAACCCCTTTCCCCTTCAGTTATCCTTGTAAGTGTGATTCTCTTCATACATGTCTTCTCAAAATCAACGAATAGATGATAAACAACATATAGGCTGATTAAGGTCTTGCTATTAGTGGCAATAGTTCTAGGAACTAAATGCTTTGGTGTATTCGGAGGATACACAGTAGCTGCAGGCACTTTCCTAAGGGGAGTGTTTGTTTCAACAAGTACGTTTGCTTTTTGCATATCCATGTCTTTCTTCCAAAAAATTTGTTCTGAGGTCAATTAAGTTTGAGGCTTAAACCTGTTCAGGAAGATCCAATTTTCTTTTGTGTAATCATGGGGTTTGATCGTTATGTTATTCTTTTTACACTTAGGATCTTCTAGTTTCTTATCCATTTTCTCCCTAGAGGCATCTTCTAATTTTCTATCCTCTTCTGTGCTTCCAATACATGAAGGTGTTTGCCTAGGCTTAAGGATCTCATTGCCATCATATACAATCTTATGGAAAGCTTTAGCTCTTTTGCAATACTCGGGATTTGGTTCCTCTACAAGGGGAATACTGTGCTTATCGCTTAAGACTCTATGCTTAGTGATCATGTGAGCAGTCTGAATGGTGTTCCCTTGTACGTACAACTTATTTTCAAGCTTGTTTTTCAAAGTTTTTAGATTAGAAAAATCATTCAAAAGTTTTGTTTCCTTAGCATTGAATTCTTGTTTAAGCACTTTAACATTATCTTGAAGCTCTTGCTTTTGCTTAACAGTTTTAGAAAGCTTTTCTTGTAAGGAGTTTAACTCTTGTTTTAACATTTCTTCTCTAAAATTACTTTGTCTAATAATTGTACGCATTTGGTCATCCATTTCCTGCTCACGGGTAGTTAACTCAAACTTAGCACGTTGTTCATAAATAGCAACTTGTTCATTATAGGCATTCAGTTCAGAGATAACATAATCATCAGGGGCACATGTAGTGAATTCATCAAAAACATAGTCATCATTAACTGCAGAAGATACATCACTTGGTACAATCTCATTTTCACTTTGTGTCACATATTGATCATATGGGATAATGTTACTATTACCCTCATTATCAATATCTGATTCATAAGTTTCAAGAGATTGTTCTTCGTTATGTATCTTTTGCTCATCAACTTCATCATGTAGTTTTAATACCTCTGAGATGATTGATTCTTTGGATGGTCCAGCCTGTTGTGGTGAAGAGACCTTTGGAGAGACCATAGGTGAGATGCTAGCCATGAATATTGTCTGGGCAGTAGGTTCATCATCGACATCAGAATCAAATGCATCACAGTCTGCAACTTGAAAGGCATTTTGATGATTGTGACCTATTTCCTGAATTGGTTGCTCATCCACATCAGCATCATATGTCTTAGCATTCCCTTCTGCAAGAAACAACAACTCCTCTTTATCCAAAGCTGCTCCATTATCCTGAGCTTGCACAAGCAACATATTGTCTCTGAAGTATTCTACATTCTGTGAACGTTTTGAAGATGTGCAGTTCCTCGCAATATGTCCCTCACCACCACAGTTGTAGCATTTGATTGGCTTTGCTTGCCCTTGATTGGCATTTCTTCCGCGATTCTGATTAGCCACATATCCTCCACCTACTCCAGTATTACCATAACCTGCTCCATTCATCCCTTATTCATATCGTCTTCCTTGCACACTCTGCACCACTACCTTACTATCTCTGACAGTAGCCTGATTGTGTGGATTGGAAGCTATTCTGAGGTTATTGTTGGTGTGTGGAGTGGAATTCATGTTTTGACTAACCATGAGAGACAGTTTATTGATGAAGTTTTCCATGAGTGTGTTTGAGTTTGGAGGCTTATATGCTGGATCAAGAATGAGCTTGTAATTACCAGTACCCGTAAGTATGACTTGAGAAGCTTTGGTGGTAATTCCAACATTGGTGTAAAAGGCTGTTGAATCATTTGATGAACTTGTTTCTCCCTGTTTAGATTTGAACTGTTCAAGAATCCTTCGTTCAAACATATCATGCCTCTCATTCTGAAGAAGGAAGGCATACAGTTGCTCATAGTTGGTTTTCTTCAATCCTTTGGTTAGCTTCACAGAGGTGACAAATTTGTGCCATTCGGGATTCTTGTTGTTCACAAACTTTGAGTTCAACTGAATATTTGGCATGGTCATCAGCAGCAGTATCGAGTATGTCTCAGGTTGTCTCAACTTGATACGGTCCTTCATCAATTGACTTGAGAATGTTGACTCCATTTTCTTTTCCCAGACAGTACAACCTAATTCGTTGAGCCCATGAGTCATAGTCAGTTCTGTCAAGCATGGGTGGACGAGTATCTGAACCAGCTGCTTGAACATCTGATAACGCTACACGCGTCGTTCGGGGTCAAAGGAACTTCCTTTTCTTCGAGCAAGTTTTATAACACCCTAGGCAGTGAACCTAATCGTTGTAGTGTAGTAATTAGGGTAAGCCACGGGTATTGATATCGTTCTCTAGGGGAATAGGAATGCTAGTAGGGAGTTACTACGCTAAGGTTAAGGTTGAGGAAGATTATTTTTTGACAGACCCTTTTCTTTTACCTCAGTTGTAAGAGTTCAGTTAACTACTTCCTGGCATAGTTCAACTCTGTTGGACTCTGTATGAGCTATGACGACGACTACTGGTACGGTTTATAAGTCAACTTGAGTTTCAAACACTTGTTGTTCTTAGGGCTTACCGTGTTTAAACAGTGGAGACACTTCGATTGGTTTCCTAACTTCTTTTGGTTGATACTCGTTGACATACGGAAGGAAGAAGTCTTACTCTCCGTACTATACAAACTTGCTTCCTAAGAACTTGTCAAGTTTAGATTTGTCCCTCTTTGTTCAAGTAGTTTACTAAGTTGTCGGAAAATGTGGTTACAACCTTAATGGTGGTTTCGAAGAGTTCAGTATGAATGCCCATGACCATTAATGTTCGAGTAAGAACTAGGTCGTATATTCGGAGGTTTGAGTTTGTGTGAGTACCTTTTGAAGTAGTTATTTGACAGAGAGTACCAATCAGTTTTGTACTTAAGGTGAGGTGTGTGGTTGTTATTGGAGTCTTATCGAA